>CAEFZY010010040.1:0-88029 GCA_903066815.1 Brachyrhaphis roseni
ATTATATTATATTATATTATATTAAAGCTTCTGGTTAATGTAAGATGGGGTTATGGAGCTCTAACCTGGACAACATTTCTGCCATGTGTCTTTCTGGTTGTTGACTGATGACAATTGGCCTTAAATAAGGCAGTGAGACCAGCAAAGCTTTTATTTTTCTGGTTTCTTTTATGATGACTTGTTGATATGCTCTTGGAGTTATTTTAATTTGGACACTGTGAAGGATTTTTTGATTTGTTCTCCATTGTTGGCTAATAGGTCTCTTTTTCATGTTGCTTTTTTTAGATCTTTTGGCCTACTTCATGTTGACAGACAGGTTCTCATCACCTTAAACATATTTGAATCTGTTTAAGGTGATGAATCAAACATTAGTGTAGGTACAGAAAAAGTAAAAACAGAAGAAATCCGTAAGATAAAATACTTTTTCACAGAACTTTAGTAAATCCAAAACATCCTAGAGCTGCTCACATGAGGAGATTTCTGAGCTCTCTGTGAATCCTAAACACCTGTAAAGCCTTTGGTGGATCCTCTCTGGTCAAATTTGAAATTCACCACGAGCAGTTTTTAATTTCTTAAAGTTCTCTTCCAGTTAAAAATTTGTTATATTCTCATCTCAATAGGGAGTCTAATTATAATACCTTTGTCACAATCAAAGGAGGGAGGCTTTAAAAAAAACTCCAACCTGTCTGTTCTCTAACGATGAATTTCTATGTACAGCAGACAGCCTGTGATTGAAGTCTGGTTTCATAACATTCAAAGAAGTGCTGACAACATACACCTACAGCTAAAAGCAGCAGCTTGATTTCAGTTTGTTAAGGCTTGTGAAACCTTACCAGTGCTAAAAACAAAGAGCTGTTAAAAATTCTATGTCTTATAAAAAAATCTGAGAGTTCCAGCTGCGTGATTGACAGGTGGTTAAAAATAAAAAAATCCCCGAGCAGGACGACGTTGCAGCAATTTCAAGACAAAGGCTTAATAAGAACATGTTTTACGTTTGAGGTGTAAAGAAAAAGAACACGAGACCAGATGAGACTGATGCATAAACAAACAATTAGTGCATTTGAATTGCTGTCATCGAAGTATAGTTTTGATGAATACAGTAGATCATCACAAACCTGTAATGGTTTATTCTAATTATTGGAAACTATTTTTTCTTAATTAACTGTACTAAATAATAAACTGGATCCTTGGTGAAGATCCAGCCACCGTCTATACCCACTTGTTGTGCAGATTTTTATTTTTTTTTTCCACCAACGCACTTTTTAGATTCCCATAGTGATGTTAATCCACCTGAGAACTATCATCTTGTTTTATCAAGCTTCTATTTATTTTGACTTTAACCATAGGTCCACTCATAGAATGAATATTTGAAATAAAAAAAATAAAGATATTTCCTGTCATGTAATTTTTTAAAATTAAAATCAGACATTGAATTGAAATCTGAGATTTTTTTTCAAAATGGGAAAAAACAAATGAACATGCTAAATTTAATCAGATTAAATATTGTACTCAAGTAAAAGTAAAAAGCAGTTTTCTAAGAAATTACTCGAGTAAGAGTAAAAACGTATTAAAGGCAGACAGACTAAAATATTAAGTTATGTGGAAATTTTGGTATTTTAAAGATCAAAATTAAAATAATACAAATAGTAAAAATATCAAAATCGGGCAAACGAAGGAATAACAAAAACTGCATGTGTATGTGTGTCTGTATATGATATGTTTTTCTAAAACAGGTTTGTTTTTTATTCAACAAATAAAGAACATAAATATCTTATTTGAAGATATTTTATTCAAGAGTAGTGATATTTATTCAAGTGCAAGTAAAAACTACAGCATAGTAAAAATACTCCAAAAAGAAAAGAAATTCTGAAAGGTTGTAACTGAGTAAATATAACTAGTTACACCTCAACTCTGATCTGAATAATTCAGATAATGACTATATGAAAATAACTACCAGCCTGAACTTGCCCATATCTACAGTTAGAGAAAAAATAAACACAAATTGAAAGCAAACTCAAGTTTGTTTACAGTAAAGAGGGTGGTAAGAGAAACAAAGATCAAATATCAGGCGTGGGAATAAACGTGGAAGGTGCAGTATCAGGAAATGTTTCCTATGTCTGCACAATGACACAAAGTGTCCAGTTGGACTGAGAAGAAATGGGTATTTCTGCTCAGACACACAGTCCCTGTAAAGGGACTCCTTCCTGTAGGAAGAACGCATTTAAGCTGAAAGCTGGCGAGAATGAAGAAGCCAGAGCCAGAGTGTTGCTGCTGTCGAAAGTGCAGTTAAAGGAGCTTTGTGGGACTCAGCATGTTTGTCCTCAGGGCTGAATGTAACAGATGACAGAGATCATTGGAGCTTTTTTCGCATCAGTCACAACTCTCTCCTTTCCCCAGTTTTATAGTGTACTGTGGAGACGCAGACACCGTTGTGATATTTGTTACGCTGTTTGTAGCTAATGTTGGTAGCTGACAAGGAGCTGCTTGTCACTCTAACCATGATGCATGCTAATACGTCTCACTCATTCCTTTCTTATTCTATTGTTTTGGTGACTATTTTTGATCCTATACTGCTGCAAGCAGTCTGTATGTCATGAAAGGGAACTTGCACAGATATATAAATCTGTATGTGTAATTTTTATCCAAGCAGTAGAATCCCAGCACACACTGCAAAGGGCATTTTTGTGAAACGCAATGGTCACAACAGCTACGATGATATCTGCATTTTAGGTCCTAAAATTGTAAAAGAAAACAGAAAAAAGTCCTGATGTTCAAAATAAAAAGTTACATATAAAATAGAAACTAAAAGTTAAGTGGTTTCTTTTGTAGTCTGACTTGAATTTGGTTTAAAAATAAAATATGTGGAGGTAGTTGGAGATTAGGATTATGGCAAACAGACTTGAAGATGATCACCATAGATAAACTGTCAAAGAAACAGTGTAACGGTTTGATAACTGCAAAGACAATCAAGATTTTTTTTTTATCATGAAGAGGGGTATAATCAATTTTCAAAGATTTTTAATTAAATGTAAATAAAAATTTGGTTAAAAACTGAGAAATTGTATTTTTCTATCAAAATTGTTTTATTATGTTTTAATCATTTTATTGAGATGCCTCCATTATTCCCTAACAGAAACAAAATTCTTGGTTGATTCATCACTTTAAGGGAATGAAACATTTTGAGGTTAGTTAGTTACAAACCTCTTGCCCTTTGCGGTAGTACAACTTCTCAGAATCAAATTAGAAATTTTGATTCTGCACCTCAGAGGATTAGTATTTTACAAAGCATGTTTTCGTGAGCAAAACTGTTGTATTGATGAATGACATATGAAGACAAAGAGGGTTTTAAGTGAAATTCATTTTTAAAAAGCCTAAAAATGAATACATTTATCCCATCTCATTTGCTTTAGCTAATATGTTTAATATCCACAATTTGTTGTTAAACAATTTGAGTGTTTTGTAGTTTCATAAATGTAAAAAAAAAACTAAATATATCAGATTAAAAAACAAACAGTTCTCAAGAGGGAAGCGGATCTGTCCAAAGAAATCGGTGTGACTCCTTGGTCAGTATTTGTTCACCTGTCTCCATGGTAACTAATTGTTAATGACTGGGGGTAGTCTCTGCTGTTTTTTACTTCTTCTAGTTTTATATGAGATATGCACCACAGCATCAAGATAACAACCACTGCTTTATAGTACGGAGAGATGCTACAAGCCTGCTAGCACAGCTAGCTTTCAATCCGTCCAATCCATTTGAGGTTCAGCAGTGAACGTACAAATCTGGACATAACTTTTCAAAAATAAAAAACAGGTATTACTTTCCTTTACTTGGTATTTGCATACAATCCAAACAAAAACCGATAGTTTGTTCCTCTGATATGTCAAAATGTGGTCCGAAGGGTAGTGATGGCAAGGCATTGTATATATTGTGAAATTACACTATGACCCATGTAAAAGTACAACACACTATCAATGCTTCGTGATAAAGTATTTTTTTGTAAAAAAAATTAAAAAAAAAGATTTTGAAACTGGGTCTGTCAGCCTTTTTCAGAACAAGTAAAAGCAAATAGGACACGCATGGAGGATTAATGGCCACCTTTTTAATTTAACCTAATACCACCCATACAAACACCCTTTCTTACATTGCTGCTTGACCTATTTCTTCTCATGTAATATATCGTTAAAGCAGTCTTGTGAAATAGCTTAATTATTCATGCTTGATTTCAAAATGAAGAGCTTTGAGAACATGGCTCCACGGGAGGATTGACACACGCAGCAGTGCTCTTACAAGCACACACACTGAGCCACACTGGGGCCCCACTTGCTCCGAAGAAAGAAAAAAAAGAAAAACCTCACACAGCCTTGACTGACTTCGTCCACCGTGTTGTGCACAGAGCATTAAAGCAAGAGTGAAGATAAATGCGCTGTCAGCGGCTTTAATGATTTATTTCAAACATTTCTCTCGATCCAATAAGGTTACAATCTCTGGCAGGTAATTGTTTACAGAGAAATAGAGGGCATTTGTTTGTTTTATTGAGCACTGAGCAGAGTGAATGCGCTTAGCTCAGAAATGGACGCTTCGTCATAAATATCAATTCATTGTTTGAGAGTCTTCTGCGCTTGTAATTCTCATCACACCCAAAACTGCACATACAGTAAAAAGTATCTGCCCCTCACAGGTTTGTCTTTTTTTGTGTGTCAGACTTAAATATTTCAGGTCACAATAATTTTTTATGTCAGATAAACTAAGTAAATACAAAAAAAAAAAAAAAAAAAAACATTGAACATTTTCACAGAATGAGCCGGTCTGAAACAACAATTGCCACCTAAACCAAATAACTGCCTGTATTTGGTTTAGGTGGGCCATTTTTGCCCAGATTTTTGCTCATTGTTAAAGTACTCTTGGAGTAATTTTGGTCAGACTGCATTTGTGATTACAGACCTCACTTTTTAGGATTTTCTAACAGAAAGCAGACTTCATGGTTCCATCAGTTACGCCACATCGTCCAGGTTCTGGAGCAACAAAGCAGGTCCAGATCATCACACTACCACCACCATGTGTGACAGCAGGGACAATGTTCAGTCTTTGAAATCCTACATTTGTTTGTTTTGTCAAATGTAACCAGATGCACATCATCCAAAAATGTTTCACTTTTTTCTGGTTAGTCCACGTCTAGAGGCCAAGGCAGTGCGTAGCTGTTCAGACCCTACAAACAAAATGTGTTATTGTGTCCTTGTTGGACTTGGAACTCCTATCATAGTGGCCATTTTTGCCCAGATTTTTGCTCATTGTTAAAGTACTCTAGGAGTAATTTTGTCAGACTGCCACTCCATTGGTCCATCTTTTCTCCATTTGTGGATATTGACTCCTAATGTGGTTTGGGGGAAGGGTTTGAGTAGAGGTTGTAGATCTCATTATGTTATAATGTGAGAAATTTCCAAGAAAACACTAATATAGGAGCACAGCGAGAAAGAGGGGTAAAATACAGTAGTTTCCCGGCCAAAAGGGGAGACTTGTCAGGTATGTTTACAGGCAAAGCAAATGAACAATAATAACCCGATGATAAATGAAGGTGCAGAGAGTTGGATGGAAGAAGAAGGGGGTTAAATACTGCTTCTTCGGTATTTCCTCCTTTACTCCCCTTTGCCAGGGCGTTGGGTCTTTTTGTTTGTAGGGTCCGAACAGCTACGCGCCGCCCTCGCCTCTATGTGCGCAGTTAGGTAAGGCATCAGAGCAGCCTGTCACTTGTCCCTTGCTATTGCTTTAGTCCGCGTCGACAGTTGTGTCCACCCTGGGTTTGTCAGTGTCTATTCAGACCTGACCTGTCTTGTTCAGCTCATGGCAGAGGATGCTGATGGACATTTCCAGTTCTCCTTCTCAGTGTCCATCACTCGGGCGCGGGATGCATCTCTGACGCATCTTAGTTTGAGCGCCTGAAATTTGTTGACAGTTGCAGAGGGTGGTCTGCAGTTCTGCCACCCTCAATTACGGCAGATGTGATGTGATTCTGACTTGAGGGATGTAGGTTGCCTGCTGTGCATAAATGTTCAATTGCGGTCGATCGATATCTTGCTAATAGGTTTTGAAAATTGAAAACAATGCAAATAGAACAGATGTGCAAACCCCGCTGAGGGATTTTGAAAAACAAGCCCAAAGGGCTAAGTGAAGGTTGGGTAGGTGACATCATTTATTTATTTATTTCCAGTCCTGACGGATTAGATTCATTCATCCTCTTTCATGTTTGTTGCTTTGCTGCCAGTCAGTCGCCTGTTTGTTCTCTTAATTTCCTGCGAGTCACTGATGAAAAAGAAGGAGTATTTAATTAGCACTCCCTCTGTTCTGCTGAAACTGCTAGTGTGCTTTTTTATGGGACCAGGAGAGGAGCTGAAGTCTCTTTCTAATGGAGATGGAGGCAATCAGATAACCAACACTGCCACCCATGCTCTCTTTTCCTCTTCTCAAAGAGGACAACTTCAGCTTTTAATAAACATGTAATAAGAAGGAAAACAGCTGGTAGCTGCATCACAGATGGCGCAGTTCTTGGCATCTCCAAGAAAGGGACCGCACGTACAGATGGCTCATTATTCCAGCATTTGCTTATGCATATTGCACAAAATTTTATTCCAATGCTTAACAACCAGTGTAAGCAATACAGGTGTTGCTATTTTTCACAAGGCTCCCCTTGCAAAGCGAAATAAGCAGACGGCGTCTTGGTTTGGTCATGTCTTTTGATGTGGATCAAACTCACACGAGCCTCTAAGAAAAAAAAAAAAAAAACATCTCTGCATCAATATTTCATCGCCGTCTCTGTTTGTGAGGAGCGCCACGCTAATCTGCACTCAGGTGCGATTCGTGCCTAAACCAGCTGTCAGTCTTGCCGTAACTGCAGCTCTGTTTTCAGAGTGCACCTTTGTGTCGTCGAGGTAACAGTCTGCGAATACCTCAGCGGGTCGTTGATTAAGACAGAGGGAGAGGTATTGATCACAAAGCAATGGCAAAAAAAAACAAAACAAGAAAACTCAAACCAGGCACAGCTGGCCAAGAGCAAAGCTAATCACCTGGATCACACATCCTTGATCTATGTAAAAACTTTGGACCGAGTGTTTTTATGTGAAAGCACAAACTTCTAACCCCCTTTGCATGTTTCTGAACTTTTGCATCCTCTGTGTATTATTTATATGCACTCAAATAGAAAATGTCACTGGTGAAAAATAATTTGACTGAAAACAAGGCGAAGGATTGCGTCCCATGAGAGAATAATATTCTTTTGTCGAGGCTTTTTTTAGGTTGACTGTTTTAAATTACAGATGCTCTCTAATTGGCCACGGTCAAATAAAACCCGCCTAATGAGGCATTGCATTCATTTGCTTATTTCCTTTCAAGTTGTTTCCCTTTGTATCTGAGAGCAAAAAGTCCGCTCTTGTGCTCGCTGTTGTTTCGGGTATTCTTAGTCAAAAGACTCTCGTGCCTCCAATGAATATGTAAATATTTATTTTTTTTCTGCAGCAGAAGAGCTGGAACTGTGAATTTACTCATTAGCTATAAAGAGCAACACTGCTATTGCACCACTAGTATTATGAACACCAGCTGCTTTTTGAAGGATAATTCAGAATTTTTTAAAAGTGAGTTTATGTTAGAAAGTCATAAGCAGTTGAAATATTTCCTACAATAGCTAAATCTGTTAGTCTTCATTTTTATAGGAATCCAGATACTTCTATTTGTACCCTAAAGTTGGATTTTCAGAGGTCATAGAAGGAAATACAACAAAAACATCTTCTAAGTCGACAGTCTGACTTTGAGGCCACAAAGCAACCCTATTTCCAATATGGCTTCCCTCACTGTTAAACTCAATGAAAGTTGCAGATCTAAACTACTTACTAGCACTTCTGACAGTCAGCATATAATTTAACCAAATGTAGACAAAGAGGTGTACAACTAATATTGATTAGCATGTTTATTTACTCTTTAGGCTGATTTCTAATATGTAAACATGTCTATAATATACACATATTTATATTACTATTATTGTTATTAGTGCATAAATGTACACAAAAAGAAAGAATAGAGGTAAAGAGCACAGTTCCCAGTCAGTTCGGACACTTGGTCAGGAGATACGGACGTAGATCAAAGAAGACCTAAGGGGCCTCCTTGTGGACATTTTCTGGGGTCACCTGACATAGAGGGGACTTCGGAGCAGATCCAGAACCTGCCAGAGGGAACACTTTGGGTGCCCATAGGGGGAGCTACGGAGAGGAAAATCTGTTCCCTTCTCAAATGAGTGAAAAACAACAAGAAGATAAACTGAATGTCAGTTAAAAATATCTGAACTGTCCTTTTAATGTAGACATTAAACAACAATGGCCTATATCTCACTTCCTGCAATCTCCATTACGTGATGAACTTAGTTCGGACTCCTCCTTTAACGTGATGATTAAGTGTGCTAATCACAAGTGAGAGTGAGACGCAGACACTTTTATTCCTCTGCATGTGTGTGCGAGCGTGTGTCCTGAAACATCCCAGGGATTTTCTTTCAGACCTCCTCACACTTGACACTCCATGTATGCTGGAGCTGTCCTGTCCAATTTATAACAGAAGTCAATGTGACCTTTATCCCGGCAATGACTATAATGTACTTTAGCACATGTCAGTCTCAGGTCAGGATCATCCCCTGTGTCATATGTTTTGTCTTGCATGTAGCAGAGCCACTGGGGACGTTCTGCTGCTCCTCTGGGCTGCAGCAGGTTCCACTTTAAAGGGAAAGCAGACAGGTAAAGGCTGCAGGAATCATGTAACATGTTATTAGAGGCCTGTTTAATAGAATAAGCTGTCATAGATCATTTTCTTTTGCTCTGTTATATCTTTGTCAAGCATAATGCATTCAGTACAAACTGCTTTAAATCCTATTTTAACAACCGCAATAAAAAAAAAATCCTATTATAGTCTGCAGCCAATGCAGAAAACAAAGGAGGCCAAAAGGATTTAGCGTGCTTAAAAGCATAGGTAGGCTGCACAAAATAACTGTCACATGTTTTTGGCTCTGATTTCGCCCCTCATACTCTTCTTATTGCTCATCAGCTAACTTGTCAGGTCTGCTACATCCCTTTGATGGCATCACTGACAATTAGCAAGACGATGCCACACAAAACCATCTGGACAGGCACATCTCTCGTTGCTGAGGGAGACAGTTCCTGGTGTGACAAAAATAAATCTCAAGGTCAGTGGCTGTCACTTTTTAAAAAGTATCAGATTCCTTCAGAGGTAGATTTATGAGATTGGATTTATTTTGAGAAGGTTTACGGGCTAATGACGAGGTGTCTGAGGCTGCTGAGCAGAGAGGAGGAATTAAATCAGAGAAGTACACAAACCTGGCCCTGTTTCAGTTTTAGAAAATGTTTTATCCACATTTATAGACACAGGGTTGGGAAAAAATATTTGCCCCCTTTCAGATTTCTTCTGAAAGGGCGCAATCTTTCAGAAGAAAGATTGCACTTTTTGGGAAACAACAACACTTTTTGTTGTTTCCCACTGTCAAAGAATGTTAATATTATACAGCGTTAACCAAAGTGAAAACGAAACAGTTTTCAAATAGCAATTTCATTTATTAAAGCTACAGAATGTAACTTTTATGAAAAAATATGCTTCTTACATATTTGTGTATCAAAATGTCGTGACATTTCTGTGAGACAGACAATCTGTGAAAAGATGGAACTCTTCCACCTCTTCCCTTAGTTAAGAAATGCACCACTCCCGACCAAAAACGACCAATCACAGCCAGGAGGAGGGTCTTCTCACTGTCAATCAACTTCATGTACTCGCTGCTAAATGTGCTAGAGGCAAAGAAGCAATTTATTATAGGAAAACTGACACCTGAGCAGTTTTTAGCTATATGGAAAGGGTAACAAAGTCATTTCTAAGGCTTTGTGAACCACAACGAGAGTTATTATCCACTATAAGAGATAAAATAGAGCAGTAGTTTACCCTTTCAGCAGTGTCTGGCACAAATAACTTAGCAAACAGGTTCAAAAAGAATCCAGAATAATTCGCAAAGTCTTCCAGGCCTTGTTTGCTTTCATTGATTCAAGAGGTAAGAGACTTAGCAGGAATAGCATCAATGGAACCAAAACAGAACAAAAAGGCCCATCATATATTTACAAGAAAATAACATCTGGATGATCCCCAAGGCCTTTGGGGATGATTCTATGGACTGCGACACAAAAGTGGATCTTTTTGGAAAGAATCCAGCCTTATATTTAGTGTAAAACCAACACAGCATTTAAGAAAAATGACCATCATATCAATAATAAAGTAATGGTGGAAGACTGATGGTCTGGGGCTGCTTTGTTGCTTCAGGACATGGATGACTGGTCGTAATTAATGGAACCATGAATCAGTTCCAGAGACATGAAGCTCAAGCACCCTTGGGTTATGTAGAGGGACAATGATCCAAAACCCAAAACCCACAAACCTGTCAGGTTCTTTGAGCCAAAGAAGGCTTGGAGTGACCAAGTTAAAGTCTGGATTTAAATGCAGGGGATTCATCCTCAACAAATCTCCAGTGCTCCTGAATTAAAGCGTGTTTACACCAAACAGTGAACCAGAATTCGTCCACAGTGATATGAAAGAACAGACAGACAAATAGGCTGCTTGACTACAAGTCTAAATATGATAGACCTGCCATGCCATTTTTCCAGGACACTCAGAACAAAAGATCAATTATCAAGACGAGTGGGAAATTGATTTTTCCCCTGCCCATACGCAGCACGTAAATATATGATGCTTTGACATACCTCTTTATATTGGATTTGAAGGGCCCCGGCAATGAAAGTCAGATTGGATATAACTCTGTTAAGGCTCACTCAAAGCAGCACAAACTCAGCACAACGCCAGGGTTTGTGGTTTGAAATGTTTCTTTGCTTTTGCAAACAGTAAAATTGTTACATGCACTCAAAGAGATATTGAACCATATATTTTCTGTTAAGGTTGACTCCGGATTTTGTGTGAATTTTTGAGTCCTTGTCCTGACGTAATAATTCTGTTTTTATTATTTCTTCCAAACTAGTAACCTTTATCTGTTTCATGAAACAAACCTAAACAAGCAAGAATTTTCTCAGGTCTTTCATGAATGAACCTTGCTTTTACAGGGAATTAAGCAATAATCCTAATATCTTCTGCCTCAGCGGTATCAAACATTTTAATTTGTAATCCAGAAATAAGACTAAGAATCTTGTGTGTATAATTTTGGTCTACTAATTCAGATAATTAATGGCCTTGATTTCTGTTTTCACGGCGGTTTATTAAACTATCAGGGCACATATACCTAAATCTGACCTAATTTTGCAAATTTTGACTAGAAACATAATGATCTTTTATTACTCATATATTTGTTTGTTGTTTTTATCTGATTTTCTTGCACAGTCAAGTCCAGGTGAATTTAATTCTGAATAAAATTCATACTGTTTACTTGATGCATTTTACTTTGTGAATCTTTCCATTTGTTATGCAGAAAGGTTAAATAACATGTAACTTCAAAAGTAATTTAACAAAATTGTACATAAATTTAGGCTTTCCTGTCAAAGTGAACAATAAATGCACACAATGATGATATATATATATATTTTTTTTTAGAATTGTGTTACCCATTTAGACCGCCTTGTTAATGTCCTTTAAAAACAACTTTTCCTTCCTTATGTTTAGAATAAAAGCTTTTAACAGAATGCAATGTTATCTTTGATCAACCTTTCACTATTCCCAATGACTTTATTTTTGTCGACTGGCTTTGATCAAGGTTGAAGGGGCAAATGGATCATTAAGCAGAAAGTAGAACACACTGTCATTGTTTTGAAGAACATATTTTATGCAAGCCCTGCTCTTGCAACAGTAACTCATCCACAGCTCTTCCGCCATAGCATGGTCCCATGATGCTTCTCCGCTTGTGTGTCCATACATCATGTTTGTGCATGCTGTACTAGAGCAGATCCCCTACAGAATAAGCTCCAGTGTGTCATCCGTGCAGAGTTATCCCTCACCACTGGCTGACCGTGGCATTATTCCGATGGGGACTGTTTGACTAATAAGCATTTTCATTTCACAAGCACTAGCTCTAGTCAAAGCTGCTACTATGGAAATATACAAACTCTATCAGAGGACACCTTGGATGAAAGTGAAAAAATGGTGGCCAACACTTTTAACAGCAGTAAAAAGATTTATTCGCAAAAATCTCACAACAGTCAATAACAAAATATCTACACTGTGTTTTTAATCGAGGGATTTGCAGAATATGCTGTGATGATTTACACATCATTGCACTTTTTTCTGGTTCCGGTTCTACAGAAGAATTCTGGAGACTCAAACATACAATAGGAGGTTGCGGTCTCATAAAGATGTAAACACGGTACTTGATTTGAAATGCATTAAACCAAAAAGGGAAACTCTGCTTCCACATTTCAGTTGCTCACCTCTCTTCAAGAGGGATACTTTACAGTTGAGAAAGTGTGGGCATTTACAACAAAAACACAGAGGAATTCTGCAGATGTTACATAAATGCAGATAAACTAAAAAAGTACATGTGCTTTAGAGTATACTTAAGCAAAGCCCATGCATTTTATAGCATGAGTGGTCCCGGGAAGCTGAGGTTAAAGCAATCAGCTAGTCTGCAGTATGTAAATTAATATTTTCAGTGTATAGAGTCTCTGAAGTATTGAAAAATGATCTGAATATCTTCAGTGGTGTATTTCTGTTTTGCCATGCTCAAGTTTAGTAGGAAATCCAAAATAAATGGTCTTATGACCATCTCTGCTGCTAAGCCATTTTTTTTCCCCATAACCGCCACCGTCAAAAATATTTTAACTCTATGATAAAAACTGGATCTTCTCCTCACACACACAGTAAAATATATCATATCACGTTTTTTTTTTTTAATTATTGCCTCTGTGAAATTGCAGTTTTACTCATAAATTTTATTTTTTTATGTTTGTTTGTATGGTACAAGTATTCAACCTTGAACTTTTTCTCAATTTGTTACAGTAGAACCACAAACTTCAATGCATTTTATGTAATAGATCAGTGTAATGTAATTTATTATTGCCAATGAATTAATTAATTTAGTTAATACCTAGTTCTATGTGGTATGTCTATCAGCTTTACACAGCTACAGACTAACATTCCTCCAAAGTCTTCTCTACAATATAGCTCATGCTCAGACAGATTTGACAGAAAGCGCTGGTTAACATCAGTTTTCAAGTCTTATGATCCTCAGTTAGATTTAGGTCTGGGCCATTTTAACATACAGATATGCTTTGATCAAAACTGACTGGATGTTTAAGCTGAGCAGTGTGAGTTTTCCTTCACACATGGCTGCTTACCTGCAGAAATCCTCAGTTTAGGGTATGTGGCTCAGTCCTCAATGTAGTTGTTTCTGGTTCAATTCCCCTTCTCTCTCTGCCCTTCTTCCTAATGAATAAATGGTGAATGGAAATGCCATTGAGAGTATGGTAATATTTAATATTTCAACACAAGAATAAAGTTGCAATTTTATGCGAACTCTACACCAAACTGCGTTAAAATGAGATATACTGAGCATCTTGTGAAGCTATATTTGGCATCGGTTTTAGAAATAAGAAAATACTTAATCTTTTAACAAATCAGCATCAAATAATTATCAATCACAGAAGTTTGAAACGATTGTTTAAACGAATGTCCAGTTCAAATAAAGACCTGCTGAACTAGTCACATCTGATTTTGATTCTATTGAACTATTTTTCTTATTAAAACAACTTTTATTCTCAGAATTTTCCAGTATTGCGTCTTTATTCTGCCGATAGAAGAACTACTCTCAGAATAAGACTGTTCTCATAGTACTATGACTTCATTCTTGTATTTTCTTTTACATCTTAGTCTTCCCCTAACACTCCATCATACTTGCTTTACTAACCTCTGCCGCCAGTTTTCTTTTTTTACTGTCACAAACTTCTCCGTCTTTCCAACATGGACGTAGATATGTTTCAAAATGTCCGCGCTTGCGTCCTCCTCCATCAGTGGTCAGTGTCGTTCCTGGCTCGACTTCTTCTTCTACTGGCCCGAACAGGCAGCCTGTAGATTAATTTCAACTCTGCTGCCTCCTAGTGGCTGGAGGTTTGTTTATCAGTTAGGCCAGAATAAAGACAATAGCAAAGTCCACCTGCGCTCCACTGTTTCAGAGGTACTGCTTTTGGTGACGGCCATATTTTTTGATAAGTTAGCTGTGTTGATATTTTCCGATAAAGAGTGCTCCGTTATGTTAGGAGGTTGGAATAAACTCTTCCTGCTTTACATTTCTTCACTACTGTGTCCCTTTTCGTCCAACAAGTTCCTCTTTTTTATACAAAAATAATCTTTGACACACCTCTGAGGCCTTCACAGAATGACTGGTTTTAAATTACAACGGGGGAAACTGAGTGCACTGGATTTTATTCAGAGGTCTAAAGTAAACACAAATTAAAATCACATTTTTAAGTGATTTATGCTGACATGCTACTTTGTGTTGGTCTGTCACATAAAACCCTTATATTTGTGACATGACAAAATGTGTAAAAGTTAAAGGAGAATTAATACTTTTAGGCGCTAATTTACTTGTGTGCTTTTTTGTTTATGGTGGCCACACAAAATGTTTTGCAGCACATTCAGATCCTGAAGCCTAGCGCAGCATCATAGGCAGTTCCTGTTAGTCCCGTCATGGTGCAGGCCTGCCTCTGCTGCCGTCACCACAGCAGACCACCCTGACAACATCTTCCTCTGTTGTGAGTCTTCCCTGCAGAAATGCCTCTCAGCACAGGGATTCGGTCCGTGGAGGGTTCCATCAGATGGCGCATAGCATCCCGCAGTCTCTCACGCTAGGGCTTTGGTAGAAGTTCAGCACACATGAGACACCATCATTTGAAAAACATCTGTCACTCTGACAAATAATAAGTGCACAGTGCCTCCAGGGAGAAGGGAAGTGCAAGCTCCATATTTTATTTCTTTCTGTATAGCACTGCGACTGGCTGCCTGTTTTTTGGTGTGTGTGCCGAACTGTACTTTGTACCTAATGCATGCTCACACTGACAATTGACATTTTAAGGACATTACCCTTCACAAGGCGACCTGGACAAAAGGCAGGGAGATTTATCTGCCGGGGCGGGGCTGGTGAAATATTTTGATTTACATTTTTTTTCCCCCCTCTCTGTGCAGTTTGAAATGAATGCTGAAGATGTACATCACACCCCATTGCTCCAAGCTCGTTTGAGCTCTCGGCAGAATAGCCTGATGACCTGAGATCAGGTAGGGCTATAACTCCCTGGGGAGCTTGCTAAGCCAAGACAACGCTGCTCTGCTCTCCTTTTCTAATTCTGCCAGTTCCTCCTGGCTTAATTGAGAATTTGAACAAACAAATTAATCATTGCAGCCCATAAAAATGACAGGATTCATGCAGTAGCATTCTTCATTCTCTCTAATTTGTTGTGTGTTGTTGTCCCTCCACCTCTCTTCCTGTGCCTTTTCTCAATCCCCCACAGCATTTTTTTGTGCTGAATCCGCTGCTTTACCCCCTTATGAAAATTACAAATACTTGTCAAGGTTAACGAGTTAATATTCTCATTCAATATTTATTTTATGGGCGAAAGAAAGCGTCTCCCTTCAGCGCGTCCTCTTGCCGAGCGAAGATGGGTTTGTTAATCAAAATGACAAGGACAGTGTCCTTTTGATAATCCCCTGAATCATCGGGAATAAAAAATGAACTTTATTAATCAGCGGCCTCTGATTAATTGTTATGAAGTGTTGCTCATCCATTTCCCCTGCATTTCCGTAATTTTCACAGAAGCCTAACAATCTCCCAGATGATTTGAAGCCTTTTGAGCTGGCGTAGCATTCAACGGCGCAGCAATAAATAGCTGGGCAGCACACTCGTCCCTCCTGGATGAGCCACTTTTACAAAAACACAATGCCGGCCGATTCTCCATCTATGCTTACAGCGCTGTTTTTTGTTTTTATATGACTTTTTCTCAGCTTCTTTTTTGAGATTGCTTTGTCCTAAAACGTCAATAATGACACTAACACCAGTTTAGCAGCAGCCATCAGTATGTTTGCATTCTGCATTAACATTGCAGCATCTCCCCATTTACTGTATTGCTCAGCATGTGAGAGCAACCCTAAAGTTTACAAATAAAACATGAAATAACCACACATGTTTGTAAAGACTAATAAATTGCATATGAAGCATCTAAAAATTATATTAAAAAAGACTTCCCCACAGCAGAACATTGATACCCCTATCTTTGTTCTTAAAAAAACTTGATAACTTGAGGTTTTTGATTAGTATGTAACAATGCATGTCATTTTCACAGTGAACGGTGCAAGGTTGGTGTTCTGATGCAATTTAAATGAGCATATGAGACATGTGGTGCTCATTTCCTCTAAAGTCATGTCCATGAAAGGGAATATCCAAACCACAGGAAAGTTTTATTCAAGAAGACTATCTTTCTTTTTCTTTCTGTCTCCTAAAGGCATTTCATACAAGAGGAAGGCAGATATCACTCAGCGGACAATATGCATCAGCAATATTCCTCTGTATTTACCCAGAGGTTATTAGTTAGCTTTATATTTAGCACAATGTTTAACAGTCAAATGATAAGAAGTATACATTTAACAAGTGTGCTCTGGTTATTTTAGCCTCTTCAACTGATTTAAGAAGGCTGGGTGTCTCACATGCAATTAATTGTGGAGGTGTTTTATCCATCAGAATGAATAATTTAAAGGGAGTGTTAATAGGTATCCCAGACTTGGCCGAAGGAACAGAGACAAAGTGTTGTTGAAAGACATTTCATTACTTCCCCTCTGATGCTGCTCTTCATTTGTTCTCCTGTGTCTTTTTTTGGGTCAGTCTGGATGCAATTAAGGACAGCAATAAGGCAATGATAATGATAATAAATGACAAATTTCATTAAAAAATGAGTCACATTAGGAAAAATGTGAGATATCAGATTTGTATGACTATTAGATTTGATTTATTTCTAAACTTGATTATTGTAATCGTTTTAGCTCAGAGTCCCTGCTCAAGCTTTCCCTCTAAATAAAAACCAGTCAGTCTCTTAGTCTATGAAGCCTTGTTTAAATCAGAGGAATAGCAAACAATAGCTGGAAAATATATGTTCAGTGCCTTCGAAACTATAATTGTTATCCCAACAAATTTGATTCAATATCTGAATTTTGTAGTAAAATGAAGCAGACATTATCATGACGTTTAGTACCTCACCAAAGAACTGTATTATATTGTTTTTAGCTGCTATTACACAGTTTTCTTATCTTGTCCTAAATGTGGGGTGTCTGTAAAACATGTTTTGCTTTGACATCACCATCCAATTTTTACCATACTTTATGATTGTCTGACCATTGGAATGACTCCACTGCTTTACCCCTGGATTATAAATTACAAATACTTGTCAAGGTTAACGAGTTAATATTCTCATCCAATTATTTTTTTCAGTGCTCTATAGAGCTCAGGAAGATGACGTCATGCAACCACCAGGTGCCATATTGGAAGGTAGAGCTACACGAACACTGTACAGAAAGTAAATGACTTGTCTGCAGGTGAGTGAATGTTCACCAGGCAGACAGAGAATAAAAACATGAGGAAAAAAACATAGAACAGGTGTGACATAAGGTAAAGAAATGCCAGCTTACCTACAATGTCTAAAACTGGTAATGGTTTATTGATTGAAATTTCATTTTGAATTTAGACATTTAGATTTACAGCTGAAAAAATATGTGAACACAGACAGAAAGCTACAATTTCGTGCATGGAAATGAATAAACGTGACATATTAATGCATATTTGTGAAATATCAGATGTTGAACTATTAAAATTGAAAGTTAAAAAATGTTTAAAGTGGAGGGTCTTAAAGTATTTACTGATTTTAGCCACAACCACAGAAAAGATTAGGGTTTTACTTTACATGGTTTTTAATTTAAAATGCTGTTGTGGATAGGAATAAAATTGGCCATGCAAAAATCAAAATGCCAAAAAGAGGAGATCCTCAGCATGGCTAAAGCATTGTTAAATGTTTTTCCTAAAACAGTTGAAGTGTATTTTATTTGACATGCTGCCCTTCGCTTTCCATGAGAATCTTACATATGTAGGCTACATAAATGTAAGGAACACTCAGCTGACATTTGATGATTAATGGGAACAGTCAGATCAAAGTGAGAGATTAAAATGATTGTTTGGGTTTCTTGCTCAAAAAAAACAAAAAAAACCAGCATGGGTGTCTACATATAGTTTTTAAATAAACTCTGGATCTCTTCACCACATTTATACATCAGTCATTCCACTTTGAAATTAATTTTCCAAAATCTGTTTTGGCAGCAGATCTGTTTATATGTGTACAGGAGGTGCAAAAGATAAACTGTGAGTTTGTTTCCGGCCTAAGAAGCGCAAAATGTCCATTTGATCATTAACAATTTCTAATTACAATTTATTTTCTAAGCATTCTTCAACTAACAAGATTAATACCACAAATAAAATGCTGATATTCAATCAATATGATGTCTATGTGTGACAAATACAAGCAGAAAAGTAGAGAAAATGTGCTCCATTTTGAGTAATTATTTACCATGCAGCTGAAAACTCCATTCAAACATATTCAAAAACTAAAATCCTAATATTAAATGCATTAACTGTCTTTTTTTAGCAGAGATGAGGTACATCATATGCATTTTTAAGATGAAAAGTTTTGCTTGTGCTTTATTACATGAATGACTGTATACTCTTCTAACACTTGAAAGCACAGTTTTCTTTGCAGGAAGTCTAAAATTGATAATGTGGGGTACTTGATCTCGGAGCAGCTTTGAATGATGCCTCCTGCGAGCGCGCCTGTTTGTGTGGAGCCACTCTGGTGGGAAACAATGTGAACTTCACTGGCTCTCACATGCACAGAGGGATGACATTAGAGAGAAATCGTCTCTGTCAGATGCAATAAAGGCACGTCCACATGTGCATAGCTCCCCATCCTTCACAGTTTGTGTACACCCAACCCACAACATGAATTAGCCATGGCGACTCTGTTTTTTTTTGTGTGTTTTTTTTCCCAGCTGCCATCCAAGACGAGGACATTTGGGGAGATGAAAGGAACATAAAGGGGGTGTTACAAGCCAGGTCTCCTGAAATGTAACCAGTAAATCCAGATGAGATATTGCAGAATTCATTTTCTGAATCTCCTTTTCTTTCTCCCAACTGCACAAGATGTCTGTTAATTTTTCACAAAAGGATTCATAAATACTCGGGGCCCTTTTGTACAGTTTCCTCTGATGGAGATCTGTGACAGAGGGAACAAAAAAGACTCTCCTTTAATGACAAGTGCCAAGCACATCAGCCAGGCCCCTCTTTTCAAGTAATTCCAACCCCGGCTATTCAGGGTTTGCCCTGTGGCGAGACCGAGCACTTCGTTCTCCAGAAATAGCCATAGCTCATCTTTCACAAGGACTCAGGTCGTCTTATCACCGCGAAGAGAGGTTCATTTGAATTTCTGTCTCTTCAATAATGCCTGGCAATCATGATGCCCTCTTAATATTGAAGTTTGGGGAGTGTTTGTGTTGTTCTGCCCCCAGGCTCCGACGCAGGCACAAAGAAGTTGTAAGTTGCCATCGAATATCTCATCAGATGATTTTTATCCGCCTGCACAGGCAGACAGTTCAGCCTCGGCTGATCTTCTCTTTGCGAATCACGACCCTCCGAGTGGTTTGCTTATTTCTTTCTTGACATTATTCAACCTGATTTCGTTTATTTTTTTCAACATTATAAGCGAATGCTTCCAAACTAGCTGTAAATTTCAACCAGCTTCTTTTGTTAGCTTTGTTTTTATTTGTCTCCCGACTCAAAGCCTCTAAAATCTACATTTCTTCTTGCACTTTGTTAACAGCAGAAAGCAAAGTTGGCTCCCCACATCTAATTAACACCCAAATGCACCTTGACAACTTTGTTTGACATTCACTCTGCTAAAAATCTTTTTTAGATTTGCACAAAAAAAAAAAATCCCACACACTTCAACTAAAAAAAGAGGCACTTTTCTTGATAAATTTAAGATAAAAGACGTGGCAGTCATTTTCCTCCATGACATATTTGTTCTTTAACAACAAATCAATGGCTGCGAAAGCTTGGCACCTGAATACAGAACAATGGGGAGATGAAGCGAAGATTGTCTTCATTAGGCACATTAATATTCATAGAAAGAAGAAAATCTGACACCACGGAGGACTTGGTAACCTTTTCTCATATTAGATTTTTTTTTCAACTTCTTAACACAATTAAAGTCCAGCAATGACTTAATTAATGCGGCTTTCTGTCAGGCGCTTTAAAGAACTGTCAATTTGGCCTGGGTCTGCCTGTCAGCGGGGAAGAAAGACAGTCATCCCACTCTTCCAGGAGACAGTCGGAATCACAGTGCTGGATAAAGTCACATTCTTAGACACCTTGCCAAATTGATTCTTTTAAGGGTTTTCGAGCAGATTACCATTTCTTTCCTCCTGTCTTGTCTTCTGCAGAAGTGTCAAATATGGGAGAAAAAAAAATGAAATCGTTTTAGGTCTTGGCTATCATCATGCTCTCCTATTGTGCTTGTTGTTGTGGATAAACGGAGAAAATGTGAGTTGAATGAAGCAAGGTCCTAAATCTCTAGAAGCCCAATGTAGTCAGAGTATGTAGTTAAAGTATATTTATTAATTTTTTAGCTTGTATTGACTTATGACACATTTATCAACATTATGGACAATATTGGGATTGAACATGTATTTTCTTTCTTGGAAAACATAACTATTATTTAGTGAAAGTTTAGGTTGTAAAAATGAATTATTATTGGCAACTACTGCTGCTAATGACTGACTCTGTAGCTACATTTTGATCTTTCCTACCTCTGAAATGGCAGACGGTCTCCCATTTATACCTTGATTTGAGCAGATTTTCTGGAAGTCTCTTTAGTCTCCCTCTGCATGCATAGATTCTCTCAGGGTACTCATCTAACTGCCCAGTGTTCAAAAATGTCTGTTAGATATTAGAGTATGTTTTTTGAATGTTAAACACTGTTAACGGGTTAACAGAGAAGCAATGTTGTGATGACTTCCTCAAGTCAGAATTTCAGAAAGAGCATTAGTTTTTAGAGGCAGAGCCTCGATTTCAAGGCGCTAAATTACAAAGTCAAATTTCTTTGAATCATATTTGAAATATATAGCAATTTTATACCAAATGAAGACAATATAGTTACTTGGAGTGCTATGAAATGACATTATGCACCTGGAAGCCACACAAATATTGCCAGTTTAAGAGCTAACAGCCTTTGCTTCAGTCAAATAAAATGAAAACGTAGATTCCATCAGCAAATCAAAATATTTTAAAATGCTCCTTGTTATATCTAGCATAAAACGGTAGCATTTCAGTAACTGAACATCATATTGATGTGGTATTATGAAGATGTTGGTGTGTTGTCATTGCTTAGGACCTTTTCATAAATGTAATTGAAAATATCAGGCCATCAGTGTTTGGTCTTCAGATCTTTCAAGCTATGGAGCAGGACGATGCTCCACTGCACAAAAAAGAAAACAAGACGTAGGTTTTGTAGTGTCCTAGACAAAGTTTGGACTTAAATCCAGTTTAGATTCTGTGCATTAACTTAAACAGGCAAGTTATGCTCAGAAACCATCCAAAGTGGCTAAACTCAAACATTTCTGCAAAGAAGAATGGGCCGACCTTTGTGTCAAACCTTCTGCAGCTAACTCCTCAGATAGCCTTAAGCCTTTTTACTGCAGAGAGAGTGCAGTAAAAAGTGATCAGATGATGCTGAATTCTACTTTATTTATTCCAAACAAACAAGGAGCAATACTGTGTTTTTACCAAATCTCTGTCCTGAAACCACCTCCTGTTCTTTCTCAGATAAAATTTTGGATGGTGTGAATTTCTCTCTGAAAAAAAAAAATGCAGTCAAAACCAGATAATGACAATATGTTTTGTTTTTTTTTTCTTCCTTTTTTCTATGTCTCCACTAGGTGTGACCGCGCAGGGGGATCCGTACACTGCCATTCTCTGTATTAATGAACCAATACCTGTGATCATTCTGCAGGAGATGTAGCCAGCCTGGCAGGTGTGCTGCCACTGGGAAACAGATTAAAATAGTCAGGGTTCCTTTCAAGGCTTGTTCGGAAAACAATGGAGGCTTCACAAGGTAATCATGCCATTATATGAGACGGAGGGACTAATTGGAATTATACTAGACCAGGCAGGGAGCTCATTAAAACCTTGAGCACTACCTCATGATAAACAGTCACTTTAAGGGCTGGCACTAATATGATGAGGCAAAGTCTTTATTTCTCTCTTTCAAATGAAACACATCTGATGTTTAAGCTCCTTAAACTCACTCAGCAGGTATCGAGTGGAATGTAAGACTCCTAATTGCGACTTGGAAATTAGCACAATGCTTATGAAGCAAGCTCAGTCATCACGCAGAAACGCTGAGTATTTTGGCAAGGTTGGGATCATTTTGAGCTGTTTTCGCCGTGTAGACATTGAGGGTTTTTTTTTTGTTTTCTTTTGTCTGCTTTGGAAAAATGCATTTTAGTGTTAAGATATATAGATAGTGGATTCATTATAAACCTTGCTCATTATGGCTATAGAATAGAAAAGAAAAACAACACTGTAAACTTGTTATGGGCTCTGACGCCCTGTGATTAAAATCAGACTCATTTTGCTTGATGAGAAATTGGCTTTGCCCAAAATAACTTTATGTCCCTGTGCTTTCCAACCACACTTCATTAGCTCCATCTTGCTCAGGCAGGATCCTTTGTGCCATTTTGACTGTATTCAAATCTCTTTAATGCCATCTCATGTTTAAAGACTGGCCATAAATCCCATATCAGTTCTTAATGACCACTGCTGGCTAGCCGGTAATATGTCATTGTTCGCAGGCGATCACCCAGCGGGGAATAGACCATGCCAGTCTTTGTAATTGCACACCCAGAAAGATTTATATTGCCATTATGCACACCCATAAGAAATAATTCAAACATATCATTGAAAAAAAGGAAAACATCCTGCACACTGCTGATGTCCAAATCTGCAGCCAGTGAGATATTCTACTGCTTCTGTTCACATGGTTTTACTTGTGTTTTTTTTTTCTTTAAGTCTCTGTTTTCATTACATTAGTTTGGATCAGTACATTTTAAGAAGTAAAACACATTCCTTAAAGTTTTTTATATTTAATATTTAGATGGAGGTTTACTAATAACACCAGCACAATGTGGTGCATAGCTAAGTTGAAGGAAAATTAGACATGTATTTTGTTACAAAGAATCTGGAACCTGCTGTTTGCGTTCAGCCTCTTTATACATTTAATAGAACCATCATCTCTACGTAATGACAGCTGCAAATTTTTTGGGGTATGTTTATATTTTCTGCACATCTGGAGACTTCGACCGTTCTTTGCGAAACAGCTCAGACTAAGTATTGACAGAGAGGATCTAGAAACAGACATTTTGTTGTCCATTTTCAACTGGATTCATGTCTAGATGAGCTGTGACTGGACGTTTCTGCAAATGTATTGAACTCCTCCCTGACCTGTCTGTTGTGTTCTTTGGTCTTTGCTAATATTCTCTACAAAAAGTCTGCTTGAAATTATTTGCATTTGATTTTATTTAGGGGTATTATCATAAAGAGGGCTGAATACAAGAAAAAAAAAAAACAGGACACCTTTCAAAATATTATTTTTAAAAAGATGTAAATATTTTCCACCTACTACTGAGTTCTGGTATATCCCATAAAATTTCACTAAAACACATTAAAGGTGGCAGCTGTACGTCAACAAAATGTGAAAACATTCAAGGGGTGTGAATACTTTTGTGGAGAACTGTAGCTGTAAAATTTTTCGTGTAGTAAGGTGTCTGGAGTAGTTCCCCACAAACCTCTCTGCCTCTGCAGAATCCCTTCTTAACAAACTCCGGCATTTTCCTCCCCAAACGCCCACAATCCTTAGATGACGCCCGAGATGTGGTGATGGAGGACGCCGTTGGCTGAGCTCCCCTAAGTGTGTCGCCGCCGCCGCCGCAGCTTTTGTTGTGCTGCCTGTCCTGGTTCCTCCCGAGAGGGGCTGGCAGGTGTAGGCTGACGCAGGTTTGATCACCTTGGTGAATGTGGACCTAAGTGGTTTCTTTACGTCCGCAGGGAGGACAGCAGCAGCAGCTAACGGCAGAAAGGACGAGTGTTTGACTCCCGGTAATGAACTGCCTGGTTGAACAGGATTGCATCATGCTTGTTTTCTTTAAAGGGATTTGACAGGTGCTCAAATATGCTGGTTGACGTTATAATTTGAACCACGGCAGCACATGGGGGGGAGCAGATAGAAAAGGTTGCTGCAGATTGATGCAAACACGACAGGTGCAGAGTTAATATATTTACAAGTAACTGACATAAAGCGAAGTTATGTGCTTAATCTTACGGTTTTAGAAAGTTTACAGCTATCGGTGGAATAACAAAGGACCTTGCTTGTTCTCTTTGTCCTTGGTTACCAGGCCGGGGAAGTGGAGGGGAAGCTGAAGTCAGCCATCAAAAGCAGGCCAGTCACACAGACTCCTGTTTCTGAGTCTACTGAGACCGCTCCCAGGGACTCTTTGTTCCTTTTCAAGCAGACTGCCGCTGTCTCCGCAGCTCAGGGGGCTCACTCACCAGTGACAGCCCCAGTCAGATCATACCCCCACAATCAAATACAGTTTTATTAGATCTGTCTTGCAGCGCAGCACTCCACTGCAAAAACATGTTTTGTTCTCTTTAACCTATTCCACCGGGGACACAAACCAACAGTGACACTGTCATTTGTGAGCAATGCAGTATGACTCCCTTGTGGTACAAATGTCAGATTATACCGTGCAGTACTAGTTATCCTCCCTAAATATAGCCTCTCTGGTATCATAGCCTGTCGCAAGAAATTCATGGCTTCACACACATGGCCTTTACAGAAACCCCAGACACTGTCACAAACCTTAAGAAGTCGCCAGGATGAGACTAATTGTAAATTCATATCTGTCTGCAAACTCTCCTTGTAATTCTGAGAGGAGAGACACCTGCCCTCAGCTTGATCCCGACTCGTAATATGTGATGTGCACTTTTCACTCTCTGTACATATCAAATTGATGTGCACATGGAGTTGCCATCTTTTATTATACTGGCATTTAAGTACCGTATAAGATTCAACTATGCACATGTCTTTGGAGTCATGATTACAAAATGAAACAGGTTTAATAGTGGTCACTCACACAATTGAGCTTCTCATATGTCCAATAATTCAAGCAGCTGAAATCCTGTGCTTTATGTTGGTGTGCTGCAATGGAGACATTGCAAATAGAAATCAAAACAGGAGTAAATTTCTGCCACAAAATACAGAAAGTTTGAGATTAGTCCAAGACATTTTCTAGGGAAAAAACAAGGACATTTCTGAGTTTGAGAAGTTGAGAATTTGCTAGAGAAAAAGTCTGAAATGTTTGGATTAATCTCAGAAATGTTCTAGAAAAAGCAACAAAATTTAAAAGAAAAACATGTTGAAATTTCTGAGTAGCCAGTAGTGCGTTAAGAAGCATTACACCTAGTCATTCCAGCTTTCCAAACTTTTCTTTTGAATATTTTATATCTATATGAAAACAAAATTGTAAATAGGCAATTATTTTAGTACTGAGTACATATACAGTAAACTAAATGAATATACTTTTCAGTAGGCCAACATATCTGATTTATTAAATCTTTTATTGGTCTCCTGTATAACTCAAATTACTTTGTTTTCATCAGCTATATACCATAACTATCACAATTAACAGAAATAAAATGAGTTATCCAGTATGAATGGGATAAAAGCAGTAATTTAGCTTTTTAGTGCTACTTTAATGCACATACAAGCTATAGCTATCAATTTTAGTTGATGGGACTCAATTGATGCTTATTAAGAAATGCTTTTACAAAAGGATTCAGAGGAGAAATTCAAATGTTACACATTAGCATTGCCTCGTGTTTACTTTTCTTGTTTTTGGAGAACATGAAGAGCTAATCAAGATCACAGGGTGTGGCGAATCAAAAGCAGTAGTTGCTGTAACATGATCATTATTTTGTCTTGAAGAGGAGCTTGTTTTTCCCTCGTTCCCCTCAAAGCTTCCTACAATTTATGCTCCTTTCATGGGAGAGAATCGCACACAAACAGCAGAGAAGATTACAAGGAAGTGATCAAAAACCACCACAAATGCTCTGACTGCTCAGTCACTGGACCGGGCTCACTAGGATAAATGCATGATGCATGTGTGGCATCGTGTCACGTCAAGGCCGGCCATTAGAGACAGCATGTCACACTGAGACAAAGTCTCACTCAGACGGGATGTAATACATTTGTAATGTATCTCACTGTTCACTCATTTGCACTTCTGAGACACTACTCATACATTTAAGAGAAGAAACAGATTTTTTTTTTTTTTTTTGGTCACATTGTTGAAAATTTAAAAAGCTTTTGGGGGTTTACTTCTTTACTTTAAATTTTTCCCATATCTAATATAATAAAAAAAACTTTTAATCAATAATTATCTTGTATTATTGCTAACCAGAACCAATGTTCAATAAGGCATATATCTCTTTTTTTTTGTCTTCTGACATCCAGCTCCATAAATAATCAAGTCCTTCCCTGATCCCTGCAAGTAATTATCTGTGTTCTCTGACAGCCACAGCCAGCAGCAAACTGACAGGCCTCCGTGAGGGAAATGTTGTGTAAATTTTATGAGTGACAAAGGAGATTAGTAGAGTGACTTTGTACATGCAACTTTGACCTCATTGGGGCTGCAGGAAGGTGAAGGGAGGCAGGAAAGAAGCCGCTCCAGGAGCTACTTTACTCCGTTTCATTTTGTTAAATCATAAATTTGGGATTGAAGTAGATACAGCACTGAAAATGTGCTTGGTCCCTTGATTACTTCTGTTTTTGCTTTTTCATCCCAGTGAGTCTTTCACATCTTTGTACGTGAATTTGGAGCCACTCCTTGTTGTAGAATTGGTTTATTCAGCCATATTGAAGGCTTTTGATCAAGAACCGTCTCCTTTGTATAATCTCAAAGTATCTAAATAACATTTAAGTGTGGACTTTTACCAGTCAACTCCATAACTCTCTTTTTTTAGCCATTCAGCAGTTGACTTTTTGCTATGCTTTGGTTCTACGTCCTGCTTCTAAACTTAGTAAGCATGAGCTGAAGGTCACAAACTCTTCTAGAGAATTTTTTTTTTTTTTTTCCATCAGTGAGGTCCTGCAAAAACAAAGCAAGCCTAGATCATGACACTACCACCACCAGTTTCAGTTAAAATGTTCCACTTCTGTCTCATAAGTTCATAAAATACTTTCTCTAGACCTTGGGGCTATTGGTCATCATCCAGAAGATTTTGGTCAGTATTAGACACCCATTCTGTGTTTTGTTTTTGTTGTTGTTATTGAATCTTAACCTCTGACCTTAACTGAAAGAAGTGAGGCCTGTTGTGCTGTAGATGATGTTCTGGGCTCTTTGGTGACTTTTTGGACAAGTTGTTGACCAACTCTTGGAGAAATTTAAGCCAGTTACCTCTGTGAAGGTTCACAGCTGTCACATGTTTCCTCCACTGTGGTTCTATGTAGTTCCATAGCTTTAAAACTGGTGTTTGGACTATTTGACTGATAGATGACAATAATTTTGTCTGAGTTGTTCCTAAATGTCCTTAGGTATGGGCAGGTTTTTGGGCATTACTTTTTGAGAACTTTTACCCTGCTTCAAGTTGCCTGACAGGTTCTTTTTAAGTGGTTAATTCATTTTGCAGGCCAGGATGTAAACAAGTCTGGGTGGCCCTGATTAAATTTAAGCTAGCTTTCCAAAAATGGGGCTGAGAGGGTTTCCTGGATAATTTCAATAATCATTTGATACTGGCATATTTTTGAACTTTTTTTATTTGTCTGATATTAAAAGTTGTTTGACGCTATGAAAAATATGTGGGAAAAAAAAGAGAAAGAAAACAGAAGAAATCTATGGGTCCAAATATTAAAGTTGCATTAATTCAAACTGATGTAGACTTGGAGGGATTTGTGAAAATCGTATTAAAAACAAAAATGAAACTGAAAAACAGTGGTTTGATCTCAGAAAAACTGAATCACTTGTGTCTCATGGCCACAGTGACTCACAATCACTTCTCCAGTGTGTTTATACGATGCGTGTTGTCATATTTTGGCACCATATTGTGTTGAATTTGGGGGAAAGCAATACTTTTCCACAGAAACGGTGATTCTGGAGAGGCACTCATCAGTTAAATAACAACCTGCCTCTGCAATTTCTGTCTCCGAAACTGCCCCTTTATCTCACACCTATTGTATGTTGCCACAGACAGATCAGCCCTCGGCATTCTTCGCTCTGATTTGCCATTGAAGGCTTCTCATACAGTGAGTCTGCTCGGAGAGCCTTTGTTCCGCCTAATTACAGGGACGATGATTTCAACACGTACGTATGTCTTCCCTCCAGCTCTGTGATTGTCAGGGAGATTTGATGAAGGCATCGGGCGCATGTGAGCGAAGAGGAGCGCAGCCGTGTGTTTACCTAGACAGTCGACGGACTGATGTCACCCGAAGAGAGCAGGAGAGGTGGGCCTCGGCGGACTCCTCTGCGTCTCCCTCTCTCCACGTGCATCTGTCTGTCTCTCCGGACATGTCATGGGAAGTGATGATAACAGGGTTGTGTGCCGAGTTCAGCGGCCACGCAGCGCTGCAAATCTCCCTGGCCATCTTGCACGGCTCACGCTGTTCAAACAGGTTTCCACACCGGCTTGTGTCTTGTCTTGTCAAGTGGCTGACATTCTGATTTAATCAACATCCATGCCTGCCAGATGAATTAGATCACTATCAAAAATGCACAGGGAGCGCCATGTCCCTCACTTGTCAGAACCAAACTCATCTGCTCATTTATTTATTGCAGTCTCCATGAGAGGAGCGGCGTAACACTGTGTGGGCTCAGGGCTGTCTGTCCTTGGTGCTTTGTCAGACTTGGATGAGCCCCGGGGACTTAGAGATTTCTATCTCCACTCTGCATCTATTGAAAACACATATTGGTGGTCTGGAGAAGAAAAAACAAACATGGCATTCCTCCCTCTGGTCTCCTGAGCGTCCGACTGCTATCTGCGCTCAGAGCAACAGCGCTCGGTTTTAATTTCCCTCCTATCTGGTAGTTAATAAATCTAAGACCCAGGAACTCCAAACAGATATGGATCTGTTTTCATTTTGATGAATGACATGGAAATGTTTAGACATGTATGTTGACTGAGCTTCTCAGTTCGTTTCACGTTGCGTCTTAGTTTGCTGTGGTAATTAAAACAAATGCAGAGGATGAGCATGCACAGGCCAAACCACTGATGGGTGCTTGATAGAGCAGAAACAGCTGAAAAAGGCTGATAGTGTGCTCACTTGACGATATCAAGGCCAAACTGCTTGTTCTCTGAATAGTGAACCATTCCGAGAGACGTACACCACAACATTCAGGCTTCGAGTCACTAAACAGAAAATATGTGCGTGGACATGCATGATTTGACCTGATGCTCTTTGGAAAGCTGTGCATCGAGATCAAGTCCCAGGCTAAAAAAAAGATAAAACTATGTTTATTCCAAGTTAAGTCAAATCACTGAGGTTTATGTTGACAGTATCCTCAGGGAAAAGAAACTAGACCCTCTTTCACTTGTAGAGTTCTACACATCAGGAAATAATAGAAACAATCTGCTCTGATAAGATGATTAATTAGCCAGAACCAGTTTTTACAGTAATAACTCTCAGTAGTTATTTTCTGTTTCACTTTATCAGTTCAATCACTGTGGATGTTTTCCGTCTACTCTTCTTTCAAGTGTTACTTCATTTGATTGAAGTTCACAGACCTGTTTCTACTCACCTCTTCTAAGATCCAAAAACAGCATTGTAGATGAGTTAAGGTCTGGACTTTGACAGGACCATTTCACTCAAAATACTTTGCCAAAAAGAGGAGTTCATAATTGTACAATGGTATATTAGGGCTATTGTAAAAAGAAAAAAAAGAGTACACTTCCATAAAAAAAATCTGAAATTTTCAGATAAGTCTCTGAAATTTTCTAGAAAAAACAAGGACTTTTCCGAGGTCCAAAAGTCAAAAGTTTGCTAGAGAAAACTCTGAAATTTTGTGATTAATCTCAGAAGTTTTCTCAAAAAAACTTGGAAATTTTGGAGCTGAACATTTTTGACTTTTAAAATAATGCCCAGGTAAATTCTACATTTTTGTCCACCCCTGTTTGGCTCAGCAATGCTCACAAAGTGAATACAGCCAATGATCTCAGATGATGGTATAATATAAATCACAAATTAATCCAATAATTTGGGGTTCATGGTTGCATTTTTTGGTAATAATTTAAAAGGGAAAAATGACTGCAAAGGGTCCAGTTGCCATGGAAGCAATCATCAGACTTCATCTATCATGCTTGACAGTTGGTATGACATATAGTGGTGATGTGCTATGCATTGTTTTCTCCAAATATGAAGTTGTGCATTGCAGTATGGCCAGATATATCTGCCTTGGTCTCTTCTGTCTAAAGGATAAAGTTTCAAAAGTCTTGTAGTTATTTCAAATCGAACTCTGCAAACATCAGGTATGCTGCTGTAGTCTTTTCAGAGCGACGAGGACGGCAATAAACAAGCCAGATTTGTTCTATTTTTTTTTCTAATTGTTCTGTGAAGAACTTTAAAGGGGGAGTATAAATGTAAAATTTAATTTATTTAGTTTTGTATGGTGTTACAGTGTTATTCACTCCTCAGAAACATACAAAAAACAGCTGTAAACAGCATAACGGAGAAGCATTGTTGTGACATTGTGCTGATTATACCCCTTTAATATTTAATATAACAGAGAACACATAGAGTTAAAGTATTGCACAACCTTTTAAGTATTTTTCCTTTTTTTTGCTAGAATGTTCTGAGAAGATTGGCTACTGTCTCAGCTTTTTTCTATTTTAAGTCTAATCTATCTTGCAGTAGCATGTTTGACTTAAAATTGCTAAAACCCATCCTAGCAACAACTTGGTGTCTAAGACGAGAGGCGATTTCTTTCCAATCTGCTAAAAGTCCTTCTTTTATGAAGGTGCTCATATTTGCTGATGATCAGCTAATCAATGAATTTTATTGGCAGCACTTAGTTGCTACTTAGTAGGAATTGACATGGTGGAAGCTGTGTGTCTTGGGACGCTTTTGGTTGGATTTAAATAATGTTTGAAAATTCTAAACACCAGATCATTTGCATCATTTCATATGTAAAACTTTAGAGCTGAATGTGACTTTAGAAGTGTAGACTATTCATTAACGGTTCAGTGTTTTCCTAATGCGAGTGTATGTCGCATGAATTATCAGTGGGAGGACGGCTGCGGCGTAGCTGCGCTGAGGAGATTCAGATTGAGACGTCCACTCACGGCCCACTGGTTTGATATTTCCATCATCGACAGCAAAGGAGACTCTGACAGTCGGGCTGCATAAAGCCAGCTGTTTTCATGGTTAGAAGCGTCCTGAACGTGCACCCAAGTTGAAGGATCGGTAGGAGATTATTAACCAAAGTGACACCCCGAACACAGACTTCCACAGTCGGAAAATCATCGGGCGTCTTTCCCTCCCTCTCCTTCTGCCGTTCCCGTTCTGGCGCTCTAATTTTGGAGCTGCAGCAAAGTGCTCCAGCATGTTCGTGTCAAAGTTCCAAATTGAAAAGTGTGATTAGGTGGGAGGAACATTAAAAATAGATAAACACACATCTGTGGACTAATCTGGAAAGCAGAAAAATAAACAACAACAAATTACAAAAGGAGGAACGAAGATCATGGACTGTTTATCAAATGATTTGGGAATAAAAGGAGAGGTGAGATCTGTGATTGGTCTCAGAGATTGATGTCCTGAAATGAGTTTGCTTTCACTGAATTATTCAAAAACATAAATCAAAGCAAACTGTCTTTGAATCCCTGAAAGACACCTGAAATTTATTATTCATTATTACTTTTCATTGATGGTGACATTTTTGGCATTTGAATGATAATTTATAAAAATAATTTCTGTTTATATAAATAATAATAAAGTTTTACTTAGATGTTACTGTCTGCAACCTGTGAACCTTGTTGGAAACTTTGGGGTTGTAGGAAACATAAAAGATATTTTGCTTTTTTCTTAAGCTTCCTTAAACTTGTGACGAAGCTTTCTTTGATTTTTCTCAAACTGGAAACTGAAGAGTCTCTGTCTAATTTACTGTCAAACAAACCATCAGATCATAAAACAAGCTATTATTGTTATTATTATTAGTAGTAGTAGTAGTAGTAATAGTAGTTGTAGTAATAGTAGTAATAGTAGTAGTAGTAACAGTAAAAGAAACAATTGTACAGTTGTTGTAGTAATAATTATTGTAGTCACAGCAGTAGTAACATTATTATTATTAACAATAAGTGTTGCATTATGCCTTGATGTGATATTTTATGTAAATAGGCGTTATATAAATAAAATCACAAATAAATCAAATTGAGTAGTGATAATGTTATCAGATTTCAACTACACTCTGTTTGCAGTGATGAAGAGTCACTCAACTCTGCATGCCAAATGCTTGAAGTTACTGATTTCCACAATTGTGACTGTATGTGTTTATAATGTTTTATGTTTTCATGATGTAAAGCACTTTGGGCTGTGCTATAAAAATAAACAATTTCCTGCTTACCATAGATATTGAGGTTTAAGCCCAATATGGTCACATCATTGTTAGGTATGGAAAAACTAAAAAAAAGAGACGCGATACCATACCAAAAAGTAGCACACTAAGTCACCTTCATGCAACAGGTGAGCATTTAAAGTAATACAAAAGCTTCAATAATGTGACAGAACAAATTCACAGTCATTTCGTCACATCCTGACTCACAGAAGAGGATTGTTAGATATACCAACAGACATGAAGAGATGATAAACAAAGTGCTAAAGCATCTTAAACTTTCTTCTTACGTCTTTGTTTTTGTCTGTGAGTATACTTCCAGAAAGGTGTGGAGACTACAACATGACATACGATAAAGAAGGGAGATTAAAATACATTTGGAAGTCTTGCAACTGTAAAACTAAACAAAATATTTACACTTTACTACTTAAAATTGGACTCTGTGTCTTTTCTGACTGTTGTACATGTGTTGGGTTTCCAAAACTCCCTTCCATGATGTAAAGATGCCCTTTTAGTTTGTTCACTTGATAAAATGCAAGTAAAAGATGAAGGATTCCTCTTGTCAAATGCAGCAGTCACTGCTTTTATCTGCAGCTCTAAAGTATGTTTTCATTTGAGTCAGTTGACTAACAGTCTTTGTGCAGGAGGTGCTGCTTCATTGTTTTCCAATCCAGGTCATGTTTCGGTCACTCCAGAATGTGATATGAAAAATGTGACAATCTCTAGTGATGCCTCATACATAAAAGCGGAGGGGGAAAAAGCCATTTGGCTTCAGTGGATCAGCATTCTTCTCAGGTCTGTGTGCAGCATAGAAAATACAGTATCATTTCAGAAGATGCATGCATTCATCTTTGAGCGAATCTGTCCCTAACTTATGCCTTTTTAGCCACCTCACAGAAAAGGCAGGAGGGGGAAAAAAAAAAACGAGGAAATGAAAGCCCCAGCGCTGCTCACTCATCTAAGAAACATTAAATGTACGGTTTGTTTACCCGCATCTGCACTTATGAATCCCAGGGGTGCCGCAACCTGTGTATAACTCACCCTTAGGGCCTCGGAGTATTTTTCACTATGGAATGAAATTTTATAGCATGCGAGATTAGCCGACACTAATGCAAGGTCAAAAATAATAGAATCAATAGGCAGGCTTGGCGATGTTAACATTTACAGAAAATAATGGGCTGAAAAGCGCTGTCGAAAACAGAATGAAATGAGTCTCTGCAGAATTCTTATTGATGGCTTTTCATTATTTCTAATAATTTGACTTTCTTTTGTGTGCTGCTGCAAGGGCTCTGGCCCTTGCTGCGGTGCAACTGTTCATCTCTAAGCGTGTGTGTGTCTGTGTGTGTGTGAAGGCATTTTGCGATTGTATTCGTGTGTGAATGCGTGGGTGTGCGTCTGTGCTTCCATGTGCACGGGCACAACTTTTTATGGTCAATAAACAGTTACTCTCTCCCAAAGTCTTTCAGCGGCTGATCAGATCCTGGGGTTGTAACGCTGCAGCAGCAGTTTGTGAGATGAATCCCCACAAGTTGGGCCAGCTTGGTAGATCCGGGACTCGTCTCAGAATTGTTTTGAAAATATGGGCCGTTTATTGGTTCTGACAATACTCACTCCCTCGGATAATGGGCCAACATCTAATGAAGTGTCCAAGATAAACGCAACCGAGTGTTCTCCGCTGACCCCCATGTTTTATAGTCTGGCCGTTTCTGCAGCTAATTCAAGTGTGATTACAAAGGACTGGGGGAATGTGGGGCGTCTGAGATCTTTCTCCAACATCACCCCGTGTCTTTACCCCCTCCATCTAATGAAAATAATGGTTATGAATGTTTTTGGTGCACTTTGATTGTCACATCAACTGTTTTTATTGCTGTCATTATGGTTTAACATCGCACTGTTAATTCTGTTAATTAAAAAGCTGATTGCTTTTGCCAGTCTGTGATCTCCATTTGGTGACTCCATATGGTAGAGATTGCCTGTTGTAAATTTCAATGAAGCCTTATCGCTGCGTCGCTATGTATAATCAGGCTGTACAAGTGCTGAAATCGCCTGGAAACCATCATCATCCCTCCTCGCCTTCTCCAAGTCAACAACTTTACTCAAACTAGCAGATATTTTTTTGTTGTTGTTGTTGTTGTTTTTCAAGTCACTCCAGAGACTACAGGTCATTGTTTGTTAGCAGAGCCAGCACATTTTAATGGATACACTGAAGTGCATCACGAGCTCTCGATAATAACCCAGCAGTACCAAATTTTAGTTTTAGGAGACCACATTAAATGACAGTGTTGTAATTAAACAGCGTAATCAGGACGTGAAATGACAAAACCCAGAAGGAAAAAAAGCAACATTTGAAAGCTCTTCACTGTGTTTTTCACGTCAACAAGCATCAAAAAAGACTGGAGATACACTTTTTTTAGCAATCAGAAAGCATTAGATAGAAAAAAAACAAACTTTCAATACATAAGTGTAGCTCTGAGCTCAGAGGCGATGACCTACTTCAGCAGGGTTTTTGTCAGTTGTTTGCTCTTTGTGTCTAAGCCCCTCAGTCCACTCCTGTTGTCTGAAAACACACTGGTTGAATCCCAGAAGGCTGGATTAGGTTTGCTTCTAGGTGTCAGGAAATAACTGTTGTGTTCAATATGAAAGCACAGGCACCACGACCATCCAGATGAGCCACAGGAGAGGCGTAAAGGTCTTTTAGCATTTGATGAGAATTAAAAAAGAGGGATGTTGACATTAAAACAAATGCTGGATTCACTTTATTTGATTTTTCTATTTTTTCTTTTCATGGGCAGATATAGAAACCACTGGAACGAGCTGTCAGTGGGATCAAAGCTTTGTTTCCTGTTGGTGTCCTTGGAGCGGGTGAGTACACACAGACAGAAGAACTGGATCCACTGGGCACAGACAGAACTGAGACTGGAATTACAACACCACAGAAACGTGTCATCCTGACTATTCTGAAGCTCAGAGATTATTTATCTAACAGGTTTCTGCCACGTTCTCTGTGAACACATACAGTGTTTTGAAAAAAGTATTGAACTTTTCGCATTCTGTTAAATTATGATCATTAACTTTTCTGTATTTCATTGGGACTTTTTGTGACAGTCTGGTACAAACTAGAGGCTAAAGTATGAAAAAAAGATACTTTATCAAAACTTTTTCTAAAGAAAATTAGAGAAGTGTGACATTAATTTTTATTAAGCATAATTTGTTCTGATGCCCCTAAATAAAATCCAATACAATCAGTTTCCTTCAGAGGTCACCTAAACAGTCTGTGGAGTTAGACTAGTGTCCTGTGAAAATACTACGATATTTTGACAAGAAACTAGACCAAAATGACTTGGTAAGGTTTTGTGTTTTTCTGTGTAGGTGTCTTTTTCACTTAACAGATGTCAAAATAAAGTCCTCAAATGCAGAAGCAGAGAAACATCTAAAGGTCGGGCCTGGAGGATTACAGCGTGTCACCTGTTGTTTAAAACAAAGAATATTTATGTGTTGATGTGGCCCAGTCAAAGTCCAGGCCTAATACCAATTAAGAATCAGGGGCAAAACCTGAAAGCTAATTTCCAGAGACAGAGGATGAGCTGCTTTGCAAAAATACCAGTCGCTAGTTACACTGAAAGTCTTTTTTGTCTATCCTTTTCCTTCAGCTTCTCAATTGTACATTAGTTGGATGCTCAAATGCATAATTCATATTAAAATACATAGACGTTTAAAATGTAAAAAAGAAAAAAGTGACCTCAAGCCCAACTACCAGCTGTGTTACTGCATCCCCAATTTGATTACATGTATTCCAAACAGACCTCTCACAATTCACAGCAACATAAAACTCATCATTCTGGCAGTGTCACATAACAGTTGTCCAAGCGGCCCTTTGAATTTTTGACAGATTTTCTGCCGGACGATGTGCTCGTGTGAGAGGAATGTCGGTGTTTACAGAGGAGACAGGCGAAGCATTCACCCACGGACACGTCGGCCCTCGCCAGGCCCGCTCCACATCAGACACCAGTCACTTCTGAAGCCAGCCGATCTGTCTGTTCTGTCTGGAATCTGTTTAGGTCACTCAGATGTAAATGTTTACACTCAACGGACGTCGGCTATGTTTTTTTTTTATGATCCTGAAATGTGCGTGTGCAGCTTTGAGTGCGTGGAAGGATGGTGGCGCTTAATTTACCGTCATCAGCAGGAATGTGAGACCTGTCACAGACACCAAGTATTGGTTTTAAAGCTCGGCACCAGGCTTATCCTTTCAGCTGTGTGTGCTTGTTGTGTCTTCTCCCGCTGTATGCTTGTTTGCAAATGCCAGGTAATGTTAAATATATTTGCAAGTATTTTTTGCAGTCAGTTTTCTCTTTTCCAAAATTGCAACGAATGTCTACAGAATGCTTCTGCTCTGATATCCAAGAGGGAGTATGATAATCATAATGGGAAGCTGGACACATTGTTATTGCCTTTTTTTTTTTTTTCTTGGTGAAGGGAAGAGGGGCAATAACACCTTAAGGCTGAGCACTGCAGTTTCAATTTGTTAAAGCCATTGTCCTGAGCTCTTTTCAGCAGACATGCTATTTATCATTTAGGTGGCCGTTATTTTTAATGAGTCTGTTATCATTCATTTTAGGGCATCCCACCTTTCCTTGACACGGATAGTATTTCTTTTTATATAGGACATAGGATTTATGTCTCCTTCTCCTCTCAGCCTCCCGTCCTCGCGCCCCCGGCAGGACTGGGAGCTGTCAGCTGGATGGCAGTGCAGGAGGGTGCAGCGGTGCACCGCCTCACACAGTCCTGCACCCCACAACCGCATGGCTCATAGAGCTCATGCCTCAGCTTGCTGTGTTTTTTTTTTTATACTTACACAGCAAAAGGTGTAGCCATATTATGGCTTAATCCTAATCTCATTTTCGTCTTTGTTGATATGGTGCCACTTATTCCCAATTAAAAGAAAGGAACATTGGGAATATGGAATCCCTGTTCTTGGAGGATGTGCAGCAAGTTGCTTTTTTGTTTTTATTGTCATTTTTGTAATGTGTTTTGGGCAAAAAACAAGCAGAAAGGGACCAAAATGAAAAACCACCAGAAGACAAAAGAAAGACCAACAGTTAGAAGCAGTTGTAAATGCACTACAAAAACAAATCAAATAATTCTTTAAAACTGATGAAAAAGTCCTTATTCCATTGGCTGAATGTTTCACTTATAACATGGGAAAATGTTTTGTTATAAGTGAAATAATCCTCCAATGGAGCTAGAACTTTTCCATCAAAATTAAGAAATTACTGACATTAAAACAAGCAACCAAATCTTGCTGGAAAGTTACGTGTCAGTTAGTTTTGTCTTATTTCAAGTGTACTATGATATTTGCACTACAAATTTGACAAAAATTAGTAGGTAAGATTTTGTGTTTTTGCCATGTGTTTCTGACCGCATGAAATCAATGGAGGAAAATGTGAATTATGCCAATAAATTTCATCTTTAAAACCTGACATGCACAAAGCAAAGTTCCAGTGTACTAAGGAGAAGCCGTTTTGGACTCTGGAGGATTGGATGAAAGCTGGACTCAGCAATGAATCTTGAATTTCTATTGGCCAAGCAGAGGGTGCTGGAGCGTTTGTTTGGTGCCGTCCCAATGAAACATAAGGATTACAGCAATTTTCCACAGTCACTGATGGATGTCAAGTAAAGGAGCAGGGCAGATGGCAGTCATTACCTCTGCAGGAAGCGCACAGGTGGACAGTGAAACTTTAGACACTTCTCATTCCATCAATCAAAAGTAAATTTGGTGATGAGCTCATTTTTCAGGACAATCCCATCAAAGAAAAAACTTTAATACTTTTCTTCCGATCTGGTCAGCAGTTGGGCTCTTAAGCAGATACTGCATGACAAAGCTCCCTCCTGCACAGCTTATCTGTCAGCTGCAATGCATGAATATGGGAATCTGATTGATGAAGGGAATTGTTTTAACAAAAATCCAAACTGGAAATAATTCAAACCTTGACAAAAGCCACCAAAGCAATAATTGTAATGGTTGCATTTTTCTTGAGTCCAAATAGTTTTAACTCATTATTCACGTCTTTTTTTCTTAATAAGTTTATAATTTTTTTTATTTATAGCAGTTATTGAATTCAAGAAATTATTTTGATCTATATTTGTGATTGTGGGTTTTGTGAACACTGTTTTCCTTTTGGTTGGTGCCTAAGTAAAACATCTAAGTAAATCATCAATCACGAATGTTTGATTAGTGGTTTTATATATATACATACATATATATATATTTTTTCTTTTTTGACGACTTAAAACAATGAATGTTCAAAATCTGTGAGCTGAAAACTGAAAACCATCAATTTTTGCTTTTGAGGGGAAGAATGCCCTTTGAGTTCCTTTCATTGCACTCATTAAAGTAAATCAATTTCTAAACAGTCGTGAGAAAAAATATCATCCATTATTCAATACTTTGCTTTTAAAGGGAGCTATATTAACTACCCAATCTCCACAGCAACACTTTGCTCAGTGCAGGTGGCATCTGTCTCAGTATTTTCTGCTATATTTATGGCCTATGTGTGATGCAGTTTGGTCAGCATCTGCCACGTTGTTTACTAGATCGTTTTATGTGGACTTGTTGTTTAGGTGCCTCGTAATTTTGGATAAGACCACCTGTGATGCTCTTAAAGAGACAGTGTGGTGGTTTCAGGGACTTCTGGTGGTAAAGTTATAAACTGTAGCCTGCACTGTAACACAATCGTTCACCTTACCACAATATGACAGTTCAGTTTGGTAATTGCTGTTTCCACTAAATAAGAAATGCAATTTATGCACAAGTCATGCAATGACATGTTTGTTCACAACAAGTCATTAAAAAACATGCTGTACCAGGATCCTCCAACTACTTCCTGTTGTCTTCTTCTTTGTGGTTTGCACCAGTGGCAATATTTATTGACCATATGATGCGAAAAAAGTGTTTCCATTCCAGTTTTGCAAAATAAACCAATTATAATATGGCCAAAAAAACCACCTGATTGTAGCGGCAAAATGTTTCATCAAAAAAGAGTTTTTTGAAAATTGCCGTGTCTCCATCAAGCAAATTTATTTTCCAAATCTCACATTGGGCAATTATTTGGTCAATGGAAACTATGTAATTAGCAAAAACAGTTTAAGGGACCTGGTCATGTGTGTCTGTACACAATCAGATACAGAGGATGGTCTGTAGAAGATTTGTAAACAAACAAAAAAATAAATAAATCACCAGAAAAATCATAATAAAACATAAGGTGAAATTTAAGCAATTTGACAAAATTATATGACATATTTTCCAAATATTTTGTTAACTTCTAGTCTTGGTTTCTCTTTTGTCTGTCCTACAAAAGGGGACAGACAAAAGTAAAGCATAAACTTGTAAAGTTCAAGTTCATAACTTGTAAACTACTCTTTTCACATTTTGTTGTTGTAACCCCCAACTCTCTCAGCAAACAGATCCTAAATTTGAAACTGTTATTTTCTCTCCTATGTGATTCGCTCAGGTTTGGTTCTGAGTAAATCACACAGTATCATCCAGTAGCACCTCTCAGTTTTGCTAACAGTACCCGGGTAGAGGTGCCTGTCCTCCAAAGTGTCGGTCCAGGCCATATGTACAGCTGGCAGCAAACTCCAACGGTAGGTGAAAGAATGTGCACTTGGCATCTTCCCCACATGCACGTTTGCACACGGTTCCTGCAGCAGAAATGAGCCGACAGATTTTGCACAGCAAGATGCTTTCTGCTCTACTACACTTCTGGGTGGTGGTACCAGGAAGTCCACTCAGCGCCAGCACTCCTTTCCTCATGTGACATTACTATGTTCTACTTTTCCCAGGTGATGCTTTGAGCAAAGACCTTAGATACAAAGTGGGATAAAAGTAACAGACTGTGCCATGCGATAGGCACAGCGCCCTTCATTGAAAGTTATTGCCAGGCAGTCCAGGGTAATTCATCACATTTTTTTTAGGACAATACGAGGAAGCCCAGTCCAAGTACAGATGCATCATAGTTGCACAGTGAGCATTTTGTAACAAATAATGTTGTCATCAATTTTCATCTTTTGTTTAAACATATTAGTCTTTTGGACAAGATAGGTCATATTTCAGCAGGTTGATAAATTTTCTCCCCTCTCCTCTTCACAGAATGTGCACTTAATTAATTACACAACCTTTAATTGGACAGATTATTCCTAATGGTGGTACAGTGCTAAATGTACAAACTCTGAGAGGGCTCACAAGTAATTATTTTAATGCCACTTTCTCGGCTAGCCGCAATCAGTATATTTCAAGTAATTGGTATTTTTCACAGGCAAAGGTACAGATAGTTCAAATTAGACAAATTACCTTTACATTTCGGTGTTGCATTTTCTGCAGCTGATGCCTCATCTACTGCATCATTTCCATGCGCTGAGGCTGTGTGGCGTTAAGGGGCGTATGATCGCCCCCTGATATTTTACGATATCTGGCAGTATTACCTCCTGTTTAATTACCTCGGTAATGTGCATTGATGTACATGATGGATTTTTACGGAAGCTCACTTCTTAACTATCGGATGCGGCGACATGAGTGATCATCGCTGCTGAAAGTGGTGCTGTAAGATAAATTAATAATTGTGGCGGAGGAAGCAGGATACAATTAGCAAATGCATCTGCGGCCGGCTAAATAAGACAAACACGAACTCACTAACGTGCTGTTGTGTCATTTTAACTGTAGATATTACAGAATAATCTTCTTCTTTTCTTATTTTAAAAGCTCCTCATAACATTTTATGTATGTAGTGCATAAAATAAGTTGGCAAACAAACTTAATTTACCCCTGTGTGCCTTCTTACGCTGCACCACTGTGGACGTGGAGCAATTCAGAGGAGAAAAAAAAAGAAAGTGAGAATGATAGCAGTGTTAAAACTTCACAGCTTGACTCTGAGATAAGGAGAGAGTGGCTGAACTAATGGCTGAGGCCGTGGTTTGCTGGTGCTGAGGCCTCAAAGTCGTATAATTCAAAGCATGTATGTCAGCCTTGTGCTCATTACCATGACTGATCGTACTGTCTACCAGTATCCTGCCCGCCTGGCACCCAGGACCTGCAGGTGGTACTTTATCTAATGTCCGTGTCAATTTTTCACAGATTTTTTTTTTTTTTTTTTTGCTTCTAAGCTTTCTTAAATCAGCGCTTGGCAAGTAACAAAGGAGGGAGAAAAATAAAGGCGTTAAAATGAACATCTGAATGCAGCTTCTGTTAGTTCAAGCTAAAGGCAAAACCAATGAAGCTTCACTGCGGCGCAGTACCCTTTTCACACTCCTGGTACTTCTTTACATTTCATTTAACTGCTGTATTAACCATAGAATTGCACAAATTGATACTACAAAAATAAATTTGCTTGATGAAAACATGCCAGTTTCGAACAAAGTCACATTTTTTTCTGCTTTTGCACAACACTGGTCACGCGATCAACAACCACTGGCAAAAACCATGAAGAAGATGACAGGAAGTCATAGGAGCATGATGGTTCGTTTCTGTTTTCCTCAAACAATGTGCAGCTGACCCACCAGCATTCATAAAAAGTTGTGTGTCATTCCAACGTGTTGAATCCACAGCTCTAATGTAAAATCACTGACTACAATTTCAGTGAAAAAACTGTAGCATAAACAAAACGCAACATACCAGCTGCTCTAAAGTATAAGGCGCTAGTTCCTGATGTCAGTGATTTTAATTTCATTTCTTAGTTAATGGAAACACTACAACAGTGAAATTGTGTTTTTTTTAATAGAATGTCAATGTTAATTTTATTTACAAAGCATTTTCAAAACAGATATTAACTGCACCAAAGTGCTGTGCAATATTCAGAAAATACAGACAAACCACATAAGAATAAAACAAATTAAAACAGAGAGGGCAAGTAAACTATGACATAAGCAGAATATAGTAAAGATTTGTAAAGGAAAGATATTTTATGTGACTGTCCAACATAAATTAGTGCAATATTTTGAAGTGAAAGAACAGTCATTTAAGTTTTTAGACTAAAAAAAAAACTGCCCCCTTTAGCCTGCTAAATGACATCCATTGCCACGATTTGCCTTTTCAATTTGTAAATACAGTTTCCTTGTGTGAAATTTAAAATCAGTGTAAATATAACTGGTCTGTACAGGCCTGAGAGGTTTGATAGCAGATAACAAGCAGCACCATGAAGAAGGGAGAAGTTTGAGGAGACATTTAGAGAATGGTCCAGGTGTAAAAATGTTTCCCAAACTTTGAATATCTCACAGAGCAATCTAACTGAAAATAAAGAATGGAACTCCTGCAAGCGTACCAAGACATGGTCGTCAACAGACCAGGGAAGGAAAGCATTAATCAGGAGGGACTGCAGAAATCAACAGTGTACAGGAAAAACACATTTCCAAGACAACTACAAGTTGTGGACTCCAAAAATCTGACCATTAGGGAAGCGGGAAAGTACAAAGGCGTTGTTGAATGAAAACCATAAATATTCAAGAGCTTAGAGCTAAATCTAAGCTCCTCGACTTGAAAATGAACGTCTGTGGATGCTCTCCATCCAGGTGGGCTGATCCTGAACTGTTTGGCAAAGAAAAACAGTTCAAAGAAAATGTTTATATCCAGTTATGTGAGGCATATAAAGACATTCCACTAAAAACGTTCAGCTATATTTCCTGAAAAAGGATGTCACACCTTCTTCGCGTAGAAACTTTTGGAAACAATGCTTCACTTCATTTCCCCTGCACAGCTAATCACTACTTCAGGTTGGCCTATCTCATAAAATCCTGATAAAATACATTGAAGTCTGTGGTTGTAAAGTGACAAAATGGAAAAAGGTTAAATCCTATGAAGGCCACTGCATATCAATTGTGTATGAATTTTAAATACTTTTCAATCACAAGAGAAAACACAACAAAAAGAAAATCCACTTCATCTTTAGATCAAGTTTCCAAACACCACACTATTATTCCATTTTGACAAACGTCTTGGCTCAAAAATCATGCGTCGCCGACTATCATTCGTCTCTCCCCGGTTCGTCTTCTCCTTTTTTTCTTCCTTTTCCCTCATTCTACCCCCTCTCTGTCTCTTGTCCTTCTCTTTTATTGCTTTGTACAGCAAAGCACCATTACTGATCCCTTCCAAAGCACAAACTAAAAATCTATCCCGTTGTCATTTGCCGCACCGTGCCATCTATCATCGGGGGTGCTTGGCAGCGTCTCCATACGAGAGAGGAGGTGCTGGAACAGGAGGCAGAGTCAAGGACTTTCACGCGCAACAAAAAACTTGTCACAATTATTTATGGCTCTTGCTGGGACACATAATAGGACACATCAAACTGCTGTTTTTTTGTGTGATGAGCGCCCTCACATCGCTGGCTCCCTTGTCGAAGTGGGTCACAGGCATCTCTTGTCTTACACATACAATTTCCAAGACAATGGCAGAGCACTTGGGGAAGTGACAGTGACAAATACTGGAGCCCCCACGGAAAGCTGGGCAGGCTGTTACATGAGTGATTGCGCCAATAATCATGCGGAGTCGTCACGTGTCTGTGGAGCAGGAGGGAGATGGGCAGCCGGGGTGGCAGGGGGTGGGAAGAGACACAAGGGGAGTGTATGAGTGTGTGTGAATAGGATGAGGAGGAGCTAGTCGGGAGGTGGGGTAGAGGCAGGGGCTGCAAGCCTGTGTAGAGAAGTGTCTAACAGGTCCTGGCAAATCATTTTTTATTTCCTTATCATCCATCTCCCACTTCCTCCCCTCAGATGAGTTGCTGCTAAATGACTGTCACTTTGGACGGCGCTGTGATATGTTCTGCTGTAGCGCCCGTAATTGGGAAAGGGTCACCAGTGCCTGTTTCTCTGCGTGACCTTTCTTAAACTTGGCCGCCCAGGGAATTGGACAGAGGCTCAGATTAAATTACTTCTCCAGCGCCTCGGCCCTTCACCTTAAGTGCTGGCACTTGGCTCCAGTTCATGGGAAAGAGGCTCTGTGTTCTCGCTTCAGCACTTCAGGCACCAAGCACAGACTTGCCCAGTTTGCCAGCCTGAGTTAACAGGAAGGAGGCCTTTGGTCTGGGATGTACATACTGTGTTTAAATCTACCGGAGCAGGCACTGCATTCAAAGTGAAGGACCAGCTGGACTAAGATGTTATACAATGTACTGAATAGGCAGCGACTTTCTCAATAATGTTATATTACAAACACAACTTTTGAAGTATTTTACCAAGGTTTTAAGTGGTAGAATAACACAAAGTAGTAGTCTTTAAAGCCTTGGCACTGATTCCTAATTGGAATTAGGTCTAGTCTTGGACTAGGACACTCAAACTCATGACTATTATGTTTTTTTTTCTTCCAGGATTGCCCTATATCTAGCCCTGTGCATCAACTCTGACAGCTTTCCATCTCCCTGCCTATGACAACATGATACTGCCACCACCGTGTTTCACTTTAGGGGGATGTACACTTAAAAATGAAAAACTTTTGAGTTAATTTGTTACAAACACACTCCAGGCTGCCACACTTAGTTTTAAGCATTAGTTATAACTTTGTTTTCTTCTCAGTGTTGGTTCCTTCTGTAGGAAAACAACAATGCATAGCTGGATGGTAAATCATCATCTTGCTGTCAACAATAAACCCCCACTCCTTCCTCCCGTCACCACTTAAACATGGCACATTGACCTGACACAGCGATGTGCAGAGAGAGGCAGCTATTCACTGCTCTGTTAGATATGATATAATGAGACGCACTGCTCTGAACGTCTGACAGAAGAAAAACCACCACGCAATTGTTCCTCCAAAATATTGCGGGGACGTCTAAATAAAAACGTCACATTTTGGCTCACTATCATGCAAATTAATGGCACATCTGGCTGTAAAATAGACATTACGTGAAATCAAATCATCTCGAAAGACATAAAAATGCTCTGATCAAGTGCTCGTCGTCCCCTTTGAGAACCTTCAACGGCTCGAATATCTCCTAAATTACTTTGGGTGTCAACAGACGGCAATCTGCAACGAGGCCATGTTTTCCTACATAATGACAACTGATAGCTGGTGTCAGACAGGTTATGCTTTTCAATTTGTGTCTGGCAATAATAACAATTACAGCTCATGCAAGTCCTCATTACCTTATGGTATGAATTGTGTTTGCTGTGCATATTTCCCAAAACACTGATATCCATACCCATCATCGCAGACAGGCAGCAGATAAGAGAGCAGTAAACATGATATAAACTTTTTTTCTGTTTGACCCTTGAAACCAACCTCTCATTCCCTGCTTATGTAATATTGTCTTAAAGGTGTGGGCTCCATATTTTACATTGTGTAGATTTATTTAAAAAGTTCACTGAACCAGAAAGAAGATTAAATAAATATGCCATAGCACAGGCTTTTGGCTTTAGAGTGATGCATGTTCTGTTTGTGGAAAAGACATTATGGTTGTTGTGCTAATTATACCATGAGTCTTTATTTCAGCCTCTCTGCAGCTTACAACAATGGCAGTTTAATGCAAGGTTCTTGGCAATGCGGGTTTGTGGAAAACAGGTGGTGTGACTTGAATTTCAGGAGCCGCCATGCTAATACATCCGGCTTAACATTAGAAATTAAAGCATCAGATAGAACCCGACAAGCTAAAGATTGAGGTTTTCATGTTTGGAGGCTGGGAACACTACAAAAAAGTATTTTTGGTTTAGTACCTAATGCAAACATCTTAGAACACTTAAAATAAAGCTAAATTAACTTACAAGTAACTTTTCAGCACAAAATAGAAGCTTGATTTAAGTCAATAATTCATTAAAATTGATAAAACATACAAGTTATAAGTGAAATAATCTGCCAGTGGAACAAGACATTTTAGCTTGTAGGAAAACGCACATCCGGATCTTGACAGGAAGATGTAAAGAGACTTTTCTCCCTTTGTGTGCTCATATTTCCTCACACAGTCTATTAACATGCACGTTGGGCTCATAAGTAAATTAAAATGAAAATTATTGACCATAAGTGAGTTTGTTACATGTTGTTTTAGTGTTGGACAGTAAACCTGTGTATGCTCTGCCACTTCTCTGTTGGTAGCTGGGACAAACAGCAAAGTACAAAATCCTCACATCAGCAGCCTGATTTATGTCCTCTGACATATTTTGTCCCAAAATTCCCTTCTTGTAGGCAGAGTTTGTACCAGTAAATAAAGAGTTTTCAGCCTAGACAAATCAGAAGGGGAGAAGGGTGAGCCAATCTGGTCGCATAAATATGCACGCAGGAACATTTTTTCCCTTTTAGATTCATTTTCAGCATCTAATCTATCAACACCCCATATCCTGACTCGGCCTCAGAAGACTTAAGAAGATCTCACACATTTTCACAGAATAGGAAAAAAACTCATTTGTCCAAAATTATGTAGAAAGCAGCCAACTTTTGACACTTTTCACACTTTTGACAGTGAATTGAAAATGCTTCAACAGTTTTTATTTAAGGGTGTGCACATTTTTCCAACCAAGCTATTTTACTTTGTTATATTTTTTTTTTTTTTACAATTCTTCCAGATGATTTGTTGTTATTTTTTATTTGAAATAACAAGAAAAATGTAACATTAAATGTGAAAAAAATTAAACAATTCATCATGATCTCATTTTATATCACAAAATCCTGATATTTTGTACAGTGTAACATCCACTGTACAGCCATTGCTTCACCACTGCTTGATTTCACAATACTTCTGCAGCAAGATTACTTTTAGGAATAGGCCTACCTGAAATTTAGACGCATAAATGTGCTTTTTCTTCAAGCGCTTTGGTAAAACCTTGTTTAAACTGAATCCACGCACCTTATTTGTGTGGCAGCACAATTTGAGCTGAAAATATCCCTTTGGAAAACCTTCATAAATCAAACAGGAGTTGAAAAGTCTTGTTTGTACAGTGTACGCCGTTTGCTGATGAACACATGTACATGAAGTGAATCAGCTTAAGTGACTTTTTAAACAAAACAGTACATGCTTGCTGGGTCTTGCTTCGGTGTCAACCGCATCTCAGAGAAACACTGTCAACTAGCAGACAGTGTTGTGTGTGAAAAATAATTTAAAAAGTGAATTTAAGAAATCAAAGCTAGACAAAATACATATGTGCTTACTCGGATGTAGCCAGCTGCATTCCTAATTTATTCACATTTATGCATTTCCTAAGATTTTCCATTTCACTGCATGATAATGTGCTAGCTGCTTAAAGCTTTAGCAATGTATGTACTGCTAGATTAAATCATATTAAACCTTCCAATTACTGAGTATTTGTATAAGCTTTGTTTTCAGTGAATTGTTTATCTTTCTGTAAACTGGTACAAGTTAGATGAATCAAGAAATGTTGCTGCTTATTTCTGGATTTGTTGAATACACTATGCTTCTTTTTCTCCTTTTTAAATACATGATTTTTATGTTTCTTGTTTTATTGTACTTTTAGCTATTACCTGTGACCATGAGCCACTATGCAGTTCATGTTTTTCTGCAGCTCCTGTATGCAAAGAATCTATTAAAGTACTTCTAGCCACTCAAACTAAAAAGTGACCGATTACAATAACTTATTTGAAATGTTACAACAATCATGAATTAACACAACACTTTTCTCTCGTCTTTTACTGTCATTCTACGACAGTTCAGAAACCTTTCATATAGCATAAAAAATTTGTCAATGATGAAATCTCTGTTTGTTCTAAACTGCACCGCTTAAATCTAAATCTGTACCTGTTCAATAAAAATGATCCGTCTCTGATGAAGGAATAAGCTGCTCTGGTCCTAACCTTCCCAGCGTTCCCATGAGGAATACTGCCAACTGTTAATCTATGAAAAGATGATGTTCTAAAGTGGCAGACTGGCTCCAAAAGTGGGTCATTACAGCAACCGCACATCCGTAAACAGTAAAAGGTGGTTGAGTTGAGGGTCATTGCTTCTGTCACCATGCTGCAGTCTTTTATTTTCCCTTCCTGGCATGAAGCCCTATAAGTTGTTGGCCTCAGTATTGAGACTGTGTTTGCATACACAAAGACAGACAGGTTCCTGCAAGTTAATCAAAACTAAACCGTCCCTTACTAAATGTCTCCGTCATTCACCCGTTCTCCATCTCTCAAAGGTTTCCAGATATGCAGCTTTTGTTTAATTGTGCTATAAAAAGTGCTAACAGCACTGGTCACATGTCGCAGTGGTGGAGGAATTAATGTGGATCACAATGTGCAGCTCTGACTGTTGGGAACAAAAAAATGTGACCTTAAAATAGCTCTTCTTGAAGAGGGTTTAATGAAATTACTGTAAACTATTGTGAGCAGAATTTGAAAAGAAGCGCATGTGACATATCTCAATACGTTTGATTTACACAGCAAATCAATGATTTACAGAATGTAGAGAGATTTATATTGGACTTTATGGAAGAAAAATTCAGAAAATAAATACATAAAACATCCTTTTTTGCCTGTTAAATTGTGGAAGAAACCTTCTCAGACATCTGAGGAAACTAAGGAACCAAAATAATTATTGGAACATTGTAAAAGTATAGTGGTTTGGTGTTGTTGTCTGCCCATGAAGCAGATTTTTTTTCTGGTTTAACATGAACAGGATAAGTCAAGCGAAGGTTGGTGCAGCTGATGACCACAAGGTTAATTTCCTGACTTGGATTTCAGTCTGCAAAGGTGCTTGAAAACTTTAGATGGGATGTATTTGACAGCAAAAATTAACCTTTTACTTTGAATGCTTCTTGTTTTTTTTTTATTATTTTTTTTATTGTAGTCTCTTAAATTACTTTGATGATGAATCATGGTTAAGGAGCTGTAAATAAATTTGTAAATTTCCCCATTGTAATATTCCAGCATTTGTCCTATCTTGCATATTTTTAGTCCCATATTTTAAGAGTTTTTCATCCTCTTCAGCAAATCTCTGAATTGTAAGTACAAAAATTCACAATGAGCTTAATGCACAGTTTGTACAAATGGTTGGACTTCATATACGGAACCTGTGAAAAGCAAACAAATATGAATAAATGAAAGAGAAAAAATGCATTTCAAAGAGTTCCAGAAAGCAAAAAAAAAAAGAAAAATTGCAATTCTGCTCAATTCTCATCTCCCTTATGTACACTTTCTGTGATTTCTCCCATTGAGCTGGATTTCTCTGGTGGAATTTCAACTGGATCAACGCAGAAGGAGAAATTCAGAGACATTAAGTTCACGGTCTTCCAAATATTGAGTAATTGAAGTCGGACCAAGAGAACCAAGAAAGACATTTTATTGCTGGCCAGATGTTGTTCGGCTCGGCTCTTCTGTCTTTGCAATGGGGAGCGGTTGTTTACAACACACGCAATTTCTGGTAAGCTTCATAGTGTTGAACCGCTGCATTACATATGTGACAGCCAAATGTTACCAATTGAGAAATTGAGTAAAATGAGATCCATTCATTCAAACTTCAACAGAGTCTACACCTCACCTCCAGGAAGCAGTCTTTTCTCCATAGCTGAGGGTCTGGAGCCTGGACCCTCTGTATGATGCAAAGCATAAAACAAAGGGCTGTTTTTTTACCAGGCTATGTACTTTGTGTTGTTTAAGTAAAACTTAAAGATATTTCAATATCTTGGTATTTAATCTTTACACAGAGAAAAGTGTGTGGAGCTTTAAAAAAAGATTCAGATTACCACAGTATTAATATATCTTATAGAGAGCCTGCCTTTCAGACTTGAATTGGTGAGTCAACATGGCCTGTTCAGAGGTAATTTGTGCATAGTCTGACTGAAGTCTAACACTAGTGGGTGCAACAGATCTTTAAACGCTTAATTTTTTAAAAACGTTCGTCAGTCTATTACAAATAGATTCTGAAGGTTAGTCTGAAAGAGACATTTTTGAAGTCGTGCAAAATGATTCAGTGAGTGAATGTTGAATGGAGTTTGAGGGATTTAACACATTCCTCCAACGTCTTTCTTAATTCCAGATGACATCTTCTTGCGGAGGGGTTGCATTGCGCTGGCATCCGTGTGTGTCTGCTCCTTTTAAACGTCACCCGTGTGTGGCCACAGCCCCTCTTGACAATGACGCGGAGCGATGCTACCTCAAAAGCAGAAAGAGAGAGAGGGCAAGAGAGAAATCTGAGATGAATCACATCCCGTGGAGGGAAAATGTGTTAAATAGTACTCGGACACTGCAGCATGATAATTTTCTATCACAGCAGCCTATAAGTATCTGACAAGCCCTATGCTGACTCGGCAGTCTGTTACAAAATGGCAGGCGTGCCCTTTTATCTCGGTACATGTTTCACGGCAATTGGACAATCAGCCACTGCAGTGAAAATCCATAGTATCGATCGGCCTGTATCTTCTCTATAATTCTCCTGCAGGAAATCCCTGATGACAAATTATATCTGCACCAGTTTTTGATTGGTGCTTTGATGTAAGCGATCTCCAAGGGCAGACTGAGGAACTGGTTGAGGGTTTATTAACAGAGTCTAACCTGACTCTTCCTCATCTCATACCTGCCCAAAGACCGACCTTCTGTCAGACAGACGGCATGCAGCCAGTCAAAACCGCTTCAGTGACTCTGATTTTACAGCTGCACACACAGGCCACCTAGCACCATCATCCCTGCAGAGAAACATGGGCCGACTGTTCAGAGGGACAGCAGGCTGTGAAGGTGACTGTCTGCCTGCTTTGTCTGGACCTCAACACAGCTGCATACAGCTGTGTTGAAAGATGAAAGCAGCGGCTTTAAAAAAGTAAGAAAACCTGAGATATTCTTCTGATAGCTTTTTAATTCCGTACTCTGCACATTTTATTAAAAGTGTTTTAATTTTACAGCAAGTAAGGAATGCTACGCTGTACAGAAATAGCAGTTTCCGTTTTCCTCAAGAATTTAAATGTGTATGTATTGCTGGGAGCATCCTTAAAGCTGCGGTACGTAACTTTTATGCTTTTTTTACATATTTGTTGAAACTGTCACTATGTCGTGACAGTACAGTATGAGACAGATAATCTGTGAAAAAGAATAAAGCTCCTCTACACTCTCCCATTGCTAACTAGAAACAACCAATCAGTACCCAGGGGAGTGTCTTAGCACCGTCAATCATGCATGTGTATACGCTGCTCTCTGCTACATACAGACAACAAAGCCTGTTGAGGATGATTGACAGCGATAATTCTGGCTCTGACTGATTGTTTTTGACTGGGAGCAGTGCATTTCTTCAAACAGCAATAGTAGCTCAGGGAAGAGGTGAAGGAGCTCGATCTTTTCTCAGAATATCTATTATACTGTGATGATAGTTTTAACAAATACATAAGAAGCATTTTTTATAACAGTTAAATACTACAGTTTTCAATTTGCTGTTTCATACCAATATTTATGAGAACTTCTTCACATCAGTGTTGCATGGAGTTGACCAACTGATAATTTTGCCTCAAAATGAGTGTGAATCATTTTAACCACAAAATGATTCACACTTGTGCCTGGCGTTTCCTTCTCGATCGTTTCTGTCTTTCATTCCGATTTAGAACATGTACGCTGACTTTTTTACAGGTCCATCCCGGTAAATTCGCAGCCTTTTCCTGTGCCTTTGTACGTAAATTGCGCTGCAGTGTTAAGTTTCAATTTACGGTTAATGTAAGCAGTCATCTCATTCAGGCACAGCTCCCTTTGCATCTGCCATAATAACGCCGCTACAGTGGCGCTAGCCATCTCCTCCAATCTGCTGCCTGCGAACGCAGCAGCAGTGTCGAGACGTAGAAAAGGCAGTGCAACTCAAATGAAATGTGATCGTGTTTTCAACTGCTTCTAAACAAACACACACGCTCTTTCTCACTCTCTGATTTCAGCACTTGATGTGTATAACGAGCCTTATCATTATGCTCTGTGTACTGCTGTACAGCTGATAACTCTGACCACAATGCACTGCTGAACACACACTGGAGTTTACACATCAAGAGTCCTCCTCTAATCCTGGCGGGGTACTTAGCGAGCATCGGAACTGGCGAAGAACTTTTCCGAAATCCACTGTCATAAATCCGATGATTTCTGAAAGGAGAAGAGGAGAGAGAAAGCCCTTTTATTGGAGAGTCGAGTGCGTGTTAGGGAAGGAGAGAGAGGGTGGATAATGTTGGACATAATCCAGTCTCTGACAGAGGAGGAGGGGGAGCCAGCATCGTTTACAGTGAGCCATATGCTCCCCTCCCCTCACACAGCCATGAACTACAGCAAAGCAACCTTTTACGAGCCAGTCAGAGAGGGATAATCTTTCCCCTCGTAGCACAATGCAGGAGATTACATGGAGAACATGTCAGTCTGCACTGGATTTGCTAGACACTAGACCTCTTGTCCTTATCGATTTGCAGGCTGCTCATTCATGTTTTCACACGGGTCTCACAGCCGTAGGGGCCAAAAGCGAACGGTTGGGGAAGCAGACGTTCTCTTCTTTCTGCTCTCCTGGCCTCTCTTTTTTTTTCGTATCACTGGGTGCTTTGCTTTGTGTGTGTCTGCGCGCTTGGAGCATTTGCACATACATGATCACATCGGTGTCAGGGTAACACCTGCTCCCTGGAAAATGCATTTTGTAATCACAGGACAAGTTAACCTCGACACCACAGACTGCAGATGTTGTAGTCCCTGGTGCTGTTCTGTCGCTGTTGATTTGCTTTGGCACGACCACAATCGACGCCCTCATTTTTAGGGGTTACAGTTTTCCCTAAAGCTTTGCATTATTAATTTGTTATTACATTGCACACCTTAATACAAATAACAGAAGCTACTGCAGTTTACACACTGCTGGACCCAGGTGGTTAGGACTTTTATTAACAGCAATACTTCCATCTGTGTGTTGTTCAAAATAATCCACAGCATTAGAATCAATGATCAGCATTAGAATCAATGTTTTTATTGTAAAGTAGGATTACAGGAGATTTTACTGATGTTAACAAATGCAAATTAAGTTTAGGGTTAGGGACCACTGCCACCCGCAAATAGCTTGGTCTATTTTAACAATAGACAAGTTGAGAAGATCAGCTCAGGGGAGAGAATCTGATGACAACTGGGTCTCCACAAATCTGGCATTTGTAGAAGAAAAATAGCTGCTGAGTGAAATACTGAAAGCACCACGAACACATGGTGGCAGCAGCATCATGCTAGTCATAGTTGATGGGGAAATGGATAAAAATAAACTTAAAATTAAAATATTTTAGGGTGTTTTCACACCAGATAGTCCAGGACACTCAGTTTGATTTGGGATCAAAGTTACAACATCTGCTACGTTTTCAGCTGGTGCTGTTTCATTTCACACTGTCCTGTGTCAAACAAGCCAACCCCTTTGAAAAACATGTTCATCCACTCGCCTGTGGTGGTGCTGAGCAAAGATTGTGGTGGGGCAAAGATTATCTGTTCAGAAGAACATCTAAATTACAGGTTTCTTACTAACTCAAGCCCTCAATTTCCAATGTCCTGCAAATTTTGGATGCATCCCTGTTCCAAAACAACTGAATTAGAAGTCTGAATTTCCCCATTGGCGTTTCAGCAAGTTTTGCAAAGGCTTGGTCATTAACCATTCAATTTATTAAGGTGTGTTGGAGCAGGGATGCATTTAGAAGCTGCAACTTAAAGGACTAGAGATGCAGACTCCTGATCTAAACTCTCAAACTCTTCTTTAGTCTATAGATCCACAAAACTGGTAAAGACATACCCCAAGTATTGTCTCAAGTCGGCTGTTACAAACAAATGCTTCAATTTTCAGATTTTAACTTGTAAAAGATTTGCAAGCCATGTATCTTTTTCTATCCACTTGATAAGTGTAAACTACTTTTGTGTTGGTCTACCATATAAAATCCGAATGAAACAAATTAAAGTTTGTGACTGGAAGGTGACAAAAGGCGAAAAGTGTCAACGGGTTCTGCAAGAACAATTCTTCAGTGTTGTAAATGCAAATGCAAATTTAGCTGGTTACCTCAGTCTCAGTGTACCATGGTTGTTAAAAGTTCAAAGAAGAAAGTTGCCACCTGAACCAATTAGACAACCCATAAAAACAGCAGAGCAGTGAAGTGAAAACAGAGGTTATCTTGTTACAGGGGGAAATGTAAAAGGGATGGGATATATTCGGAAGCACGAATACAGTCAATTCTTGGAATTTCAGACGCAGAAATAAAATAGTGAAGTCAGGGATTTGAGTGACTTTGACAGGGACCACATTGTGTTGGGTTGACAAGTGCCTTGGAGCATTTCCAAAGATGTGTTAGGTGTTCCTGCTATGCAGGAGGTTAGTAGCTACCAAACAGGGATAAAGAAACGACAACTGGAGGAGAGACGTCAGGGTCATGAGCATGATAGAGTTTCTGATGTGTATTGGCAGAGTTAATGTGAAAAATTGATGAAAACATTTACATTGGCCCCCACAGAGAAATGCCCCAGCATAAGTATTATACAGTAACTTGCTGAGACTGACACTCTGTGGTGCAGGACTTCAGGAAGAACAGAAGAACATGGTTCAGTGGAAGGTAACTAACAAGCATTTAGTCCTTTGTACACATCAGAGCAGCAGATTCTCATTTCTTTCAGCAGATTGGAAAATATTTTGGACATGCTTGCTTTCTTACAATTCTTTGATTTGCATATGCTTATGTCACAAAATTAACTAAATGTATGGATGCATAATAGTCATTCCATATGAAACTAAATATCCTCGTTTCATTGCTTGAGCCATTACAAACAGAAATGTTGAACTAGTTGTCAAAATCTGTGAATTTACTACATTTCTTTGTCATTCTTTGTCTGATAATGTCTCCCAAATTGAACATCTTCTCTCAGGTGACCCTCAGCTTTTAACAACTGATAGTATTGTTACATTGGTCTGCACAGCTTTGCCCAATGGGTTCTTCTTATATTTCTAGTAAATACTTAGTTACTACATTACTTTTGTGCAACTCTGTGAACAAATTAGAATTGTAGCACATCTACTTCTCTAAATGTGTAACTTACAGTAAGTTAGATTTTATTTTTAGCCTGCAACAAGGCAGTGTGTTGCTCAATCTGACGAAGGATAAACTTGGAAGCAGCCTGTGTTGTGGCGCAGCTGCTGAAGGAGCCCGAACCTTCAGATTTCTCATTTTATAAACTTATTTATTTCTATATGCTGCTGCTTGTTATTTCTTCTTTTCCTCCTCATTGGTAAATGCAACAAATTTGATCTTTTTTTTCTAGCAGACATATTTTTGAATGCAAAACTCATTGCTTCCTTGCAACAAGAAGCACAGATACGTGCAGGTACATTTTGGAGGTGTGCGCCCATTTGGGTTTTTCCAAACCCTACTGCGGTGCATCTGTCTAGTAATACCTTGGCCTTAGGCTTTTGGCCTTTTACAATGTATAAAACACCCTTGTTTAATTAAACTTCAAAGAGTCAAAAACATAATTAGATAGATCAATAAAAAGAAAGAGGTTGATATGGTTCTTGGCCCTGAATGACAAAAGCTGTCTGTATTCTATGCAACTTTGAAGCGGGCAAATTAAGGACCACTGCAGTGGACTTTGACAGGAGAGTCCAGTGGACTCACAAAGCCCATTTTAAGGAGCAGAAAACAAAAAGTCCTCACTCAAGCGTTCCTTGGTGATCAATATGCTAACTCGGGGAATGCTAAAATCGAGGCGGATGCTTGACAAAGATGGATAGATTTGCACCGTCCGTGAAATGTCACTGATTCAGTGGAGGATGTCACCTCAGGATCGCTCGGCTGTGTGATAAGCCTGACACATCAGCTCAGGGTAGAAAGTGGCGTTGTGCCACTCTCTCTCTTTCTCTCTCTCTCTTTTGCTGTCAGAGCAGACGGATGACAACGACCACCGCTGCTGCCGGTCCAGTGGGACCCAGGTAAAAATGAACACAATTAAAAAAATGGACGAGTTGCAATCTGTGGAGAAAAGTCAATGTGTGAGGTTTCGGGTGGTTAGCGGCGGAGTGGTCCCAGAAAAACAAAATCATTAATTTCAAGAGAGGCTTGTCAGTCTACATTTGATAGAAACACTCTGAGCTGAAGAAAAAAAAACAACTTCTCTCAGTATTTTCTGATTAACTGTGTCTGAGCAACTGTTTATTTGCAAAGTGGGTTTAAATTTCAGCTTGTTAAATTTCTGCAGGCGGACGCCCTAACAGTAGGATAGACTCAGACTGACGTACATCACTTTCAACTTCAGCACATCAGACACTCCCTGTCAGAGATTTTACTGATAATGGGAACAAAGCTCTGTCATTTTCCATAGATAATGTAATTGCCATCAGGGATAAAGCCATAAAGATGGCAATAAAGCTTTTAATTTTACTGCCTCCTCCAGAACTTGACCCTATGTGATGCCCATATTTCTTCATGCCCCAAGGCAGGTGCTCTGAGACTCGGCTCTCTATTTGTTCGAGATCAAAGGTCTTTCCAACAACAAGCAGCATTGACAGCGTGTTTTGGCATATGTTGGGCCCATCTATTGTACCATTGGGAAGGTGAGAGACTGAGAGCTTTCTAGCTTTCTGTTTTTTCTCCTCGCCCTGTCAGACTGGCTTCTCCCCTGAGACTCCAGGCCAGTTTGTGTGGTCAAAACAAGAGTTACACTGGAGGGAAACCGCAAACAACACAACGGTACTTGAGATTGACCCATAGTTTGCCCTTATGTCAAATCCTCCACTCTTTTCCTGTTCTGATTTTCCCTTTTGGCTGACTTTGAGCAATTTATTCTGTTTTGCTTTGGTTATTATACAGGGATTATATCTCATGTTGTCTGCCAAACACTTTTGATTGTAATCCTGTTGCTTCCTGAAGGAAAAACACCAGAAGCTGACAGAAGACAAAGCACCATTCACGCCCAGGATCCTGGATAACAAATAGCCCAGGTCAAAGTCTGTCCTTTTATTTATAATCCTCAGCAGCATGAAATATGAAGGGTAGGATTGAGATGCATAACTTCAGCCCCTATTTTTGAAGCAGGAAGCCCTCAGACACCAAAAATGATGAAAAGCTTTGGCTGAGAGATACACTATTAATAGACTTCTCTACCTGAAACTGTCACCGTGATCCCTGCTACAAAAGCCTGGCCTCCACACCAGGAGCACCTTTCAGGGACCTGGGAAGGACTTTCACATACACTCTAAAAAATACTCAGGGGCTTCGTTTAAGCTTTATAATGAAGCTTTATAATGAAGCTTTGTTTTAAGCTCACGATAAAAACAAAGGTAGAATATTTCTCAGTTAAGTTTTAATCATTTGTAATAAGTATCTCTGTTCACTAATTCAATTAATGGATATGAAACAAAGCACTTTTTCAAAACAAGGCATTAACCAAGTCCCCATCTTCCTATTACTCACATATTTTTGGGGAGTTTATTTGGAAAATAAGTTCAACATCCTTAGGACGTCTCTGTTGAATGAGTCAAAAAAAAAATTCACATTCATAAGTTAAAGGTTTTTTTGTTTTTATTATTGACGCTTAAGTTGGTAACTCAGTAAAAATGTCTTCTTGCTGCAAACCTGTAATGTAGCTCAGATACTATAGTTAACCAATTAGCTAGCTTGCTAGCTACTTAAATATTTTGTCTGTAAGTTTGATTTCTAAGCTATTTATATGGTTTTGGAGTTGTAAGTGACATACTTTAATTCTAATAAACAGTACTGTATGATAATGTACGTTTTGAATAATCAAGTAATAATATCAAAAATGTTCCAACTAAGAGGAATATCACCAAACATCTACTTAGGACTTCCACCTGTGGAGGTATCAGCACCTGAACCAGCCAGATCAAGAATCCTAATCAGGGAAATAAAAATATTTCAGAGCTGCAAGGGATTGATCTCTCAAAATGAAAGTAGCTACATAACTTTACTACGGCTGTTATAACAAATTATCTCAAATTTGTACAGAAGATATAGTAAAGTTGAATACATGTTTATTTAGCAAGGATGCATTGCATGGTTCAGTGTTAGAGCACCAAATGCTGAGGCTCCAGTGGTTGATAGAGCTGTCCCAGGTTTGATTCCTGGTCTATTTACTGTAAGTCTTCTCCTTCTGTCTCTGCTCTACTTCCTGTGTAGTTACTGATGAATAAAGACCTCTAATGCCAAAACCTTTAAAATCTACATATTTTTATTTATAAATCAGGGTGTAAAATCTCAAACTTATAGCTAAAACATCTGTTGAAGTGTGGAAATATTTTACAAAATATACTCCCAACTTAATACTAATTTCATTAGACTAGTAGTCATCATAAAAACCTAAGAAATGTTAACCTAAACTTTAACTCAACAACAGCCAAATTGTAAAAGTCAATGAATTTTCCCAAATGAGCCAGTGTATTTTTTTAGAGTGTATGCTGAGGTGCATGCAGCACCCACCTTACAGAAGGCACTCTCATCCCGACACCAGACTGGTTTATAATTGATAGCAGCAACTCAGCGTTGTGAAAGCAAAGCGTGGGCATGCAGAAATTTCACTTTGTGCTGATTCTGGACGTATAACTGCAAATCTGTAACAAAAGCCTTGAAGTGTTGTTGAGTCAAACAGAGGATGATAATAAAACAGGAGCAGGTTGCATTTTTCATGGCCAACTAATTAGCCATTTCTCCCCTCCACCCCCCGCCTCCTAAGACGCACAATGAGAGCTCTTGCATGTGTCACTGCCGTCTGCTGCGTTTGTTTGAAATATTTTCGGGGACAACTTTTTGGCATGTAAATCAGCCGGCAGTAAAGTTGTGTCAGAGGAAAAGTCACTGCCGGCAGCGACCACGTTCCACAAATGATCATTCATTACCAAAGACTATTTTTAAGGGAGGAATGGCAGCCTCTCTTTGTCAAATCTAACAAGGGAATAGCTTTCAGGTGCTTATACCGCTATAACTCATCTCAGTGACCTTTTGAGCAGGAATTAGGGCACTTTTATCCTTGCTCAGATGCTTGTTGGAGTCCATTAGCATTTTTAAAAAGTGCTGCAGAGTGTAAAGAAAACAGGGATTCTTCCATTAACGGCCCTTCTGAACTTTGAGTAAATTATGAATAATTGCACAATAAAGTACGGGTGCAGACTTCACCTTTAAAGCACCATCTACCACTCGCAAGTTTAATAATTTGTTTTGCCTTGCTCTGCCTCTGTTTTTTGCACTCTATTTTATTCTAAAACCTAAGATCCATGACATCTCCAAGCACAAGCAGCAATCATGAGTTCATATTTCCGTGGCTTCGACTGTTCAGTGCCACTTTTATGATTATTCCTGCATTCAGCATGCTCCTCCTTCAGGGAAATTACAAACCCGGCCACCTGATCCCAGTCGCGGTGAGTCCTCTTCTGCGCTAGCAGGCCAAATTAAACATCTGTATGAGATTGCGGAGAGAGACAGAACACGCAGTCTTCCAAGCCGTTATCTGTTGTTTTTCTTTTCTGTTTTTTTGAAGCTTCTAAATAATTCATAGATAAAACAAAACAAAAAAAAAACAACAACAAATACCTTGAGACATGCGCTACCTTGTGAGTTAATCCCTCAAAATGAAATAGAACTTTATCTCGGAGCTTAAATTGAAGCAATACTCTGATATTAAAGTGTGAAAGAGAACACAAACACTGCAACAAATTACAAAATACCAGGGGGACCAACAACAGTATTACAGAAGACAACCAAATACCGTTTCATTTCAGAGTTTGAGGCCAGCAGTTCAATATTATCATTATTGTCGATAAATTGTAACATGCAAGCTAGTTTGCGGTGAGCGTCAAAGAACGCCCAGGCTGCCTTATCGGTTTATATTTTCCACGTCTGCAAAAAACGGAAACATGATGCAAGAACAGCAAAATTAAACAAAAGTTTAGTTGGAGACAACTGCGTAAATTTCTCTACATTCCTGATGCCTGCTGCTGTCTGCCCCCCGTGTTGTATTACTGCTTCCTCTTGATCAAAAGCATTAATCTAAAAAAAGGCGATATCTGAGTGCTAATATCATCTTTATACAGCCATTACTTATTAATCTTTATGTTCATTCTGAGGCCACTAAGTCATGTCACCTAGATGTCCTCTGAAGGCAAATGGCCCCGACATGCGGCATTGAATTACATGTTCCCCAGTTTACTGGAAAAGCAGGTCTGGGAGATAACAAGAAAGGTGATATTTACAGTAGCCTGCAGCTGTGTGCTGTATCCTGCCAAATCACAGCTCAGGTAGGCAAAGTAGCGCATCCGTGTTGAGGAGTTTAATACTGCCAAAGACACACAGAGTGGAGGCAACAATAAGTCTTAAATACGTTTTTCTACACCAGCTTTGTCTATACTGTGCATTTAATGCTAAAGTTGACAGTAGCAGTGTAACAGTTCTAGGAACAAAACATGAATAGTGGCTGTGCTGCATCCAACTACCTCATTTTGTGGTCGAGTGACTAAGTGAATTTATTTTTAGTGCTGTTAAAATAAACACATAGACAAACAGGCAAAATAACCTGAGTTAATATGAAATTCAAACGATGGCTTTCTTCATTTGAGGGAAAAGCAGCTATTCAAACCAAAATGCCCTTTGTGTAAAAGTATCTGCCCTATAAACAACCCTCGGTTTAGGCCATAACTCTGCATTTGAACTGGTTTTAAATTCAGACTTTGACTAGCCCACTCAATCTGGGGTAGTCCCTGTCGTATTTTATAACTGAATTCCTCCAGGACTCTCTGGTGGAGAGCAGAATGTGTGATTTCATCCAGAAGAAGCAAAGCATCTCACTACCACCAACCACTATGTTTAACTTTTCTAAAAGTTCCACTTTGGCCACGTCAGGACAGGAAAACATTTGCCCAAAAGCCTAGGGTTCATCTAAAGCTCTTTGGCAAACGTGAGACAAATAACTAATAATAATAATAATAATAATAATTAATTAATTTCTTCTTTGCTGATTGTGTTATTGCGGCCAGCATCACCTTGGTGGTGGTCTGGCCATTGTCTTCAGTGATCTATCTGGGATTTCTCCCATTGAGTTTGATTTCTCCAACAGAATTTCAAACGGTCCAATCAACAAACAGGAAAAGTTGCGAATGATCACACTGCGGATAGGTTTGCAAAAAAAAATAAAAATACTTGAGCCTCAGTCTAAAAATGCTTATAATTGTCTGTTTTAACAGTAAACACACTAAATATACCTTAATATGCATTAATACACACAGTAGAAACCATCTAGGCTTTAAGATAACATCCACAATCTTCCTTATCTTTTATATTTGGGGGAAAGTTATGACAATTCCAAGGGCCCCTGACCAACACGAGGCTCTCCACAACTTATTTATCTTTTTTCGTTTTGGTTCATAGAAATCTTAAAAAATGGGGCCCTGTCAATTACAAAATTAATTGTACTGTGTTTTCTAAAATAGTTTGTAGCAGTAAAACATAACTGTTACCCCTCCCAGACCAAAAAGCTCACATTTGCCCTGAACTAATTGTTTTTTTGCAAATTTGTTAAAACTGTCATTATGTTGTGACAGTATGGACAGTATGCTTAGTCCAGTTAGCATAGCTACCAATGACACCAGATAAACATTTTTCCTGTAATGATAAGTTGTTTCTCCACCATTAGCACATTTAGCAATGAATGAATGAGATTGATTGACAGCACTAAGACCCTCCTACTGGTTCTGATTTGTTATTTTGGTTGGAACGTTGCATTACTTTAGCCAGTAATAGCTCAGGGAGCAGGTGGAGGAGATTGATTGTTTTCACAGATTATCTGTCTCGTAACAAACTGTCACGACATGGTGCCAGCTTTAACAAATATGGAGGAAACATATTTTTTATTCAAGTTATATATACTGCAGCTTGAATAAAATGGAACTACATAGCATTTTTTGAGAAGTCTGGATTGCTTCATGTATATTTTGTATGTTGCCTGTGACTGTTGCTCGTGGGGAGAGATATTTCAGTAAGCTAAAACTAATAGAAAAAATTTAAGCAACCTGCTTGCATACTGTATGCAGACTGTTTCATGTAAAATTCATGAGCAATAAATATTGTGCTAGTATCAGTATTGGACCAAAGAAAGCAAGGCAGTTGCAAGCCTTTAAAATTGTGATGCTTTTGATAGGTCAGATAGACTCAAAGAAATTGTAACAGCGGCTGCGCAGGGGGGGTGGCCCAATCTAAGTTTTTGCCTTAGATATGCTCTATGAAAAAATCCTCAAACAAGCAGGAGTCTACTGTACTCAGAAACTGAAATATCATCTTTTGATGTCTAATTTGAAGTACTGCAATATCTCATATTATTATTAGGTATTGTTTCAAAGCTAAACTTTGAGGCGTGTTCTGATGCATACCACAACTAAATGAATAAACACAATTTTGAACTCATTCTTGCCATGTTTGATATTGTCAGTATATAATCTAATTACATTTAAACACCTCACGACATTATATTTGGTATTATATTCCTGATCTTATCATGCATAAAAGAGCATTAAATGACTGACAACTGTGTTTACATTTAAGGGAGCAGTGATGACTCATGATATAAATCAGTATCCTATTATATGGTGAGCTATTTTAACCAGCTACCAGAGTTAAGTTCAACGGGTGAGGAGGAAGGTTAACTCTAGGAAATGGGATTCAGCTGTGCTGAGTTCATTGAATGATTGATTAAAAATTCCTGTTTTTATATTTAGTTAATCTGCAAAGTAATGATAAAACATTTTCTTAAATGTAATCTGAACATAATAATCACAGTAGATGACATTTGACACAGTATCTGCTGAAATGATGACTGATTACACAATACTCTGTTCCCAGCAGAAGCAGAGACAGCGAGCCAAACGAGCGAGGGCCCTTTATGGTTAATAAGTGTTTTGATTATCATATACAGGACTCGGGGAAACAGGTGCAGATGAAACAACTGGAACACATGGTGGAAGCCAGAAGCTCGGCACACCTGTTCCCTTCCTGCAGAAACAGCCTCGCAGTTGATCGTCTCTGGAGCACAAAATAGCTCCCATCTCTCTCTCACACACACACACACACACACACACCCGCACCCCCTCACACGCGCATACATGCACTGAGAACAAATCTCTCCAATTCTATTGCGCAGAGATGGAGAACAGACATTTGTCCCTTTTAGGGCCAATAGCAATGCTGACAAATGAAAGGAGGACTCTTTCTCTACGCTGCTGGAAGATCTTAATGTATTTTCCTGTGCAGACGCAGCCCTCCACAGGGAAGGAGGAGAGGATAAGTAACTATAGGAGGTGGTAATGGTGTTGGGATCGGCTGGTGTTGTTTGCCCTAGCTGTATTGAAGCGGCAGTCCCTGAGGAGCCTGGCACAGGGAGCTGGGTTTGTCAACCTTGTCTGGGGGACTTAATATGAAAACAACACTAATGAGAACCATTTCCATTGCTCTGTTTATTTTCAGAGATGCATTGAGCGGGGCGTGCGCACGGCTCAGTGATCGCACGTTGCATTGCATTCATTACGGGGCCCTGGATGGGCTACTGATACATTACACACACACACTTATAATTGCATTTTTTTTATTGTTCGCTGCTACTTTTAATGCCGCACTGAAGCAAAATGGGCTCCGTCTGACCGACCGCAATCACAAGGTTGTGCATCCGGCTGGCCTCCTTTATCCTTTCAGAAGACTCTGGCAAAAAGCTGGAAATTAGAAAGCATTTTATTTAATGGGGATTCTACTGGTGGACCAAAAACATTAAATCTATAGATCCTATAGCGTCTGAAGAATTCTCTTCATCAATAAATGACAAGCTTCAGCAGACAAGTATCATTTCCTCAAGCTAAATGAATCCTCCCGCATCCATCTATTCACTCACAGACATGCCATTTTGAAAATCTCTCTAAAGTAACATTACTCCAGAGATTGAAAACACTATTTCATTGAGCAGAAAATTGCTATTGAATTTGGGGCTGAATAATTGGAAGCCATGTTCAAATGCAAGCCAGAGAAGAAGCCGGAGAGATATGTTTTATTGTCACACTCAAACCAATGACATTTTGAAGCTGAGCGGCACAAATGGTATGGGTATTGTTGGACGGGACATTGCTCTCCTTTTGTATATGAGCCATATCAAGCACGGAGCTTGAGGGCAATTTGGAAAGAATGCAATTCACTTTGAGTTGATCTAGGGCCATGAATGCCACACAGAAATAAATATCAGCATTTTAAAGGAAAAGGTGCAAGTGTTCAGCAGGGAGGCTGCACTGTCTGTGTTTATCTAAACACATTTTGAAGTCTTTTTATATGAAATCCAACATAAAATATGTTTACTGCATCTTGCAAAATTGTTTATAGTTGTCTTTCGACCACAAACTTTAGTGTAGGATATTGGGAAACTCTGTGATAGACCAACACAAAATTGTGCAAAATTATGAAGCTGAACGAAAAGGATTCACAACTTTCAAAAATTTCTGCTAATTCTTCTAAGCTCAAACTAAGTCAGACTTTTGTATTCTCAAGTTTTGCCATAGAACGCATTTAAGTCAGAACTTGCCATGCTAGAGGTTCTCGAAGTCTTTATAATGACTTCCTACTTCTAGTACCATTATTATGCCAGGTATATCAAACAGTTTTAATAGGATTTGGACCTTTTCAGTTTTGTGTTAAATAATGTAGAACAAATTAAACAATGCTCCTATCCACTGACACTGTGACTGGTTGGACATTGCCAATTTTCACCAGACTTTAGCTGCGTTTCCATTACAAATGTGCGCAAAACTTTGTCAATATTCTGCTAATTGCAGATTTTCCATTAAACAAGAAACACAATTAAAATCACACATGAACACGGCTCTTCATGCTATAACTCATTAAAAAACATGACACGGCGTCATTCTTCCACTACTTCCTGCCGCCTTCTTCTTCATGGTTTGTGCCATTGGCATTTAAACCACTCAGTTTGTAGCTCAGGCTTTATGTTCAGTATCATTGTCTTTGTTAGATTCTTTAACACACAGGTAGAGTCTGTTTTCTACTTATTTTAATGGCATATATGTATGAAAACAAATTCAGAGCAGTAATATTTTGCTTCTATTTTACAATCATCTAGTACTTTGTTAATCTATCGCAAAAACCAATCCTAACAAAAATATTATATTTACATACTTTTGTTTTTGAGTGTCCAAAAAAGTGCTATGGAAGTTTGATGTATTATTGTTTACAAGAAAGAAAAAAACACTGCCTTTTTTACATGTTTATATTTTAAATATCTTCATTAACATCAAAGATGATTCAAAGTCAAATTGCTGGTTTGTGAGCACAAACCAGAATGAGAATCAATAAAGATGATTCTCATTCTGATTAGAAAACACATAGATATTTATAGCTGTAATTAAGCATGTTGCAGTCTGTAAATATCAAAGCTAAATGAAATTTGTTTACATAAGTATTATCACTGTTACCTATACCAAGTAGAATACTACTACTTTTAGCATGGCAAACAGGTCACCATTTAGTAAAGGAGTAACTGCTTTAGCTGCTCTCTATTTTCTGTATTTTTTTTTTATGCTCTGACTTTGGTTTCACCATCTCCCCTCCTCAGCCCCTCCTTTCATCCGGTGATCGTTTTGTGAACCTGTTATCCTGTCATTGGTTTCGAGACTCCAAATGACCCTCTGTTTCTGCAGAAGACTAATTCATCCCTCTCTTGGCCACTGGCAATACTGATGACCACCAGAAACACACACACGCACATTTCCTTCACACACGCGTAGACTCTCCATACAGACGCTCACAGCTACACACACGCGGACGACTGCTGTGCTCGCTGGTGTAATGTGCTTTGTTGTGTGAAGGTATCAATCAGAGGGGAGCAGATTATTAGAGTGTCTGAAAGAGATCAAACAATGTTGCCGTCTGCACCCACACATGGCTGATTTACAGGCAGGCTGATAAAGTACTGCAGCTCTCTGTCAGGGGCTACATGACGGCTCGCCGCGCTCTTAGGATAAATTATTGCAGAGGCCCGCGGTAATGTCTCCCCACCTAGCAACCAGCCAGCCCAGCCGCTGCCAGGGGAGCCCTGCCTCGTCTGCTGTAATGGCACTGTGTCCGGGGTCACTAGTTACTGTATCGTAGCAGGATGGGAGGGATGTATATATATTTTTATATATTTTTATATATCTATATATGCACATACAAACACAAGCACACACACATGAATGCAAGCACACATGGTTTTGAGTACTGCTTCTCATTTGTCTCTACACCTGCCACGGGAAGCAATGCCAAAAGACACTCAGGGATGACTACAGGAGGACTGAGTGGACACGGGGGAGGCACTGATGTCTCGGTACAATTTTGCAGCAGAGCAACATTTTGAAATACTGACACCAAGGTTCCAAATAAGACGGGGCTGAGAGAGCAAGGGGCGACAGAAGGGGGGTTGCCATTATCAAAACGAAAACTTGGCAAGAACAGCAGAGGAAGCCATTACGTCTGATCGCGCACGTGTGGTTGGCCGAAAGGCAACTCTGTAGACACATTATTCCATCCAATGCTCTGTCTAACTGTCCCCTTTCCTAGTAGCAGTATGCAGAGTTGCACAAAATAAGCCCTTGTTTCTGACAGATGCGTCACAAGAACGTCTATATGTACTGAGGATTTTGTTGCAAAACACAAAATGCATGTGTGTCACTATGCAAAAGCATGATTATACATTCTAAACATTGTTGCGACAGACTTGAGCCACAAATTTCTTCGCATCTGTTACAAACTACAAGATTTGGGATATATTTTCACTAGTTTTGCTCATCTAAACACAGATTTTTCTAGTGCATTCTTCTGTGAACCACTAAACTAGACTGGCCATTGTCTTCCTATGGTATTCTGCCTCATTTTCATCTGCTCCCTGAGCTATTACTGGCTAAAGTAATGCAACGTTCCAACCAAAATAACAAATCAGAACCAGTAGGAGGGTCTTAGTGCTGTCAATCAACCTCGTTCACTCACTGCTAAATGTGCTAATGGTGGAGAAACAACTTATCATTAGAGGAAAACTGTTTATCTGGTGTCATTGGTAGCTATGCTAACTGGACTGAGCATTCACAACAGGCTGCTTTAGCTGCAGCATAGGGATGAGCAGCCACATAAGAGTGTGATTGACAGCACTAAAACTCTCCTGTATCTGATTATCTTCTAGAGAGAACTGGGAGAAGGCAGAGGAAATAGATTTTTCACAGATTATCTCTCATGCCATACTATCAAAACATAATGACAGTTTTAACAAATTTGCAAAAAAAAAAAAATTTTATGAAAGTTACAACTGCAGCTTTAATTTCACTTAGGAGAGGACAGGCCAGGAGGGACGTGGGTTTTTTAAAGAAATGTAAATTTACAGTGCACAGATTACAACACAGCAGCTAATATACTGTTAGACATAATGTAATGTCCGTGTTCTACCTGATTGATGGATCTATGCTGCTGCTCCATGTTCTCTTGAGCCTCTTGGCTGCTTTTCTGCTTAATGCTCTGATGGAATATTATTTTATATCTATTTCATTTGGGTACATGAGAGGTGAACACAAATGCATTGAATGCTTTTCAGATTTTTGTTCCTCTTCCCATTTTGTGATGGGGCTCTGGCAGAAAGTCCACACAAATTTGCTCTAAATCCTGTCGCTCTAAAAAATAATATGAAAAGTTCAAGAGGGATAAATACTACTATAAATAGTTGAAACCACTGTATACATGTGGGGAGAAAAAGAAAAAAGAAAAAGAGATGGACAGGAAACTGAATGAATAAGTTACCAGTCAGAAATGGATTTCACTTTAAGATGACACATAACTATTTCATATTCCGCTGAGTTTCTGGCCCTTTTATTTACTCAAGATGGATTTTTGTTTCTGTACACTGAGCAAGGTCAGAGAAACTAAAGACTACCAAAGAAATTGGCAGGAAAGACACAGAGCTGCAAAAGGAGAGTAGACAAACCATCCTGAGATGCTAAAAGATAGATGCTGTCGATTGAGTGTAATGAATATTTTACTCCTCCTTTCTCCATTAGAGCTTTTCAGCACTGTCTCAGTTTATAAAAAGGGAGGAAGGTATGAAATAAAAACACAAACAACTGAAAAATGCATATTTTCACTCTCTCCTCAGCAGAGGTGGCCCATGTGGTCAGAAGTTCAGAAAATGGCTTTGGCACGTTGTCTGCCATTTCAGCAGTGACTGGGTGATTGCCTCCTCTCTGCCCCCCTCCTCTGTGTTATCTCACTCAAAGCAGTGCCATCCCTCCATTGTAATAACGCAGCTTCCCAGCAGCCCTTGGAATGACCTTTCTTTAATTAACTGCATCTTGATGAGCAGATCTACATAGAATGTGAAGGTTAATTAATGAAGTATCACTGCTTAGTCTTAAAACCATCACCTAGTGGATGACAGGCGGCTCACCGCTCTCCATTTTACCCCTGATCTCATTAGCAATGGAGGGCCAATGGACAGCTCAGCTCTGTCCAGTGGATCTCAAGTAAATTGTATCAAAGACTGGCCCTTTGATATGCTTCATACAGCTACGTACATCCATATTCTGAGGACACTTTCAATTATAAAAATACACACACACACATCCTCGTGTCGCACAACGTGTCTATGTTTTCCACCGAGGTATGAACCTACTAGAATCTCCATAAATAATTCAAATGAAGGTAAAATAATATTTCAATTATGATCCATGTAATCTGTTTCCTGCAAACAAATACATGACGGATGGCGACGGATAATTCTTGTATTATTGCACAGCTTCATCTTGATAAGCCTTCGGTTTCCGTGTGATTTCATTTCAGGGTGCATTTCACCACAGCTTATCGCTGCAATTTGGAAAGAAGATCCACATTAGCAAATGTTGACTAACTGCTAAAAGTGGCCTTTTGTGGCAGTTGAAGCTGGTGAAGACGGAGAGATGATGATACTGGAAGGTCTACGATTACGGAGCATTTCTCAAAACTGACTGAGCTCACACTCTCTTCTTCTTGTTTATCTTTTATCTGTCCATCAGTAGGGCAAGAGTGGAGCTTTCACCTTTCAGCACTTAGAGCACAAACCACAAGTGGACATGCAATATTATCCAACTAAATATCTCCTTCTACATGAGCCCACAAGTAAGCCATGTGGGCTCATGTAGATGCTTAAACATTTCTACCACAGTTGGGATTATGTATGTTTTCCATCAGTGATAGGAAACCATTCTGCCCAGGCTGACTCTACCACTATTTTGTATCACAGGTCCAGAGTTTCTTTATTTAACATTTGTAATTTAAAGGGGGTGTATTCTGTAAAGTCTGCTGTTTTGAGTTTTGCATGATGTTACAATGTTAGTCCTTCATAAAAAATATACCTGGAGTGTGGCCTTGATTCTTAATCTCCTGTGGCAACCATTCAGCTGTCCAAAATGCCTGGGTGGACTCAGCGCCGCCTTCGAGTCGCAGCTCCATCTCGGAGCTGCAATTTCTAAGCTTCACAGAGCAGCCGTGACTCCCCCACTCACCTCCTTCAGACTAGCTAGCAGCAATTAGCAAACTACCTGGTGGAACTGCGCATCCGCTGCGCTAATCATAGCAGCTACTTCTCAGAGGGACACTGGTAAAAATGCTACTAAAGGGTTAACAGAGGAGCGATGTTGGGATGACTTCATGAAGGTGAAGTTTCAGAAAGAGCAGGAGTTTTTAAAGAGACCGAGACCCAATTTCAGGGCGTTAAATTTCTAAATCAAATTTCTTTTAAGTCATATTTGATATATATAGGATTTTTATAACAACTGAAGGTAACATAGTTGTTTGATTGTTGCGCCATGTGAATTCATGACCTAAAAAACAGACCCAAATTGTAATATTCACACCATGATGTGTCACAGGATAAAATGTCTTATGTTTATTTTGCAAATCATTTTAGAGTCTGATTTAGATGTAATATGTCCACAAAATAATATAACCCTTGAGCATGTTATTTTTTTTTACAGAATTTTGCTTAAAGGTGCAGTGTGATGTAAATACTGACATCTAGAGGTTAATTTGGAAATAGAAGCAATTCACAATTAGATCCATGTTTGAGAAATGGGGATAAGCTACATGAAGCTTAATTTACAAGACAAATAACATACATCAACATTGTTCCCTACTAACTACTTTTTTTCTACTTTTTATCTATTGCTTACTTCCTTGTTTTTGTTTCCTGGTCAGGGTCAGTTTTGTGTTGCCTGTGCAGATACTGTTTCAGTTATCTGCAACTGAAAGAAAGCTTAAATAAATTGTTATGTACACTTGATGAGTCAAATATCTTTCTGACAGTTAGCCTTGTAGACTGTTTTTAGTCACCTTTAGCATCCTCATCCACTCTCCTTTGTCTTATTTGTTATTGTTGTTCAGGTTGTTTTAAACTTTTTAATTAGTTAGTTAAATTTATCTAATCAAGGACAGCACATAAGATAATGTTACATGGTAAAATATTGCAGCTGTTATTATTGAGATTCTAGATGAACAGATATGCATAAGTAGCTATTTTCTTGCAGATTTATATGAATGGTATTTTTTCTTGTCTTTCCCATTTTGAAGTGTGGAAACCTGAAAACAGAAATGCATAGATCCCTGATTTATAAATCCAGAATCCAAAAAAGGTCCAGTAGGCACAATATTGATAAATTAAATGTAATAGAATTACATTCATTTCTTTCTCAGTTACTAAATAAATGCACTGAAGCTAAAGTTTACATTTTCCCAAACCACTGCAATAAAACATGAATTTATTTCTAAGCTTTTATATATCTACATCAAGGGTCTAAAAAAATTTGGAGGGCGGCTTATGAAGTACTCATTGATTGTATTCTTCTATCCTTCATTTTCTTCCTCTTCACATCTCTTAGAATGATGCTCATGCTTTTGGATGCCGTAAAAGGTTCCCTATGAAAAATAAATTTGAATAGTTTATTCTCAAGTAATAAAACAGCATCACGAATGACTGGGGAGATCAGTTAGATACAAGCTGAAAATTTGTATTAAATAAATATTTTTTCCCCCTATGAATGTTGCTTATTGTTGCACCATAACTATAAAATATCGGAATTACTATTCTGCTTAGTCTATGGTGCTGTAAATATGTTTGTATATGCTGCCTGCAGTTTCAGTGACAGCTAAATACTTATCTGTGTGACTCTGTTTGCTGCTGCAGCAGCGCATAAACAGTAAATTTGCATGTAAATCTCCGTCAGGAGAGTCTCAGCTCTGAGAAATGTGACAGAGGTTTGTCGATGTAACCTTGTTCCAGCCCCAAAGTCACAGCATTAATGCATGGACCGGCTGCTTGTTGCACAAAACAACTTCCACCAGACAGCAGAGTTTGACAGGCGCATGTTTGTGCTTATTATCCAATATCTGCATGAGTGGGAAAAAAATAAAGCATGAATGATGCACCCAGGCCATTTGGATACAGATAACCCAGGAGCAGAAACCATCAGTCTCTTTGTGACTGTTGGTTCTACAAAGTTATTGATTCTTATCATTTATCAGCCACTTTCTGACAGCAGACGCACACGCTCAAACTGACATGGCTGCCTACAATGACAAGCAAACAAAGAGTGATACCCCCCCCCCCAGCTGTCTCAGAGCTGTCTGTGTTGTTCTAGAACTACACACAAATGAATAAAACAGAACAGAACAGTCTCGACTTGTGTTACATCTAATACCTAATTTGTATTCAGATTGACAATGATTTCAGTGCCTCATTTATGGATCAAGTCGTGCAGGGAGACGAAGCAGCTCTCCATTTTGCTTCCCATAAATTGTTAAGACTTTGCCAGCCTAAACCCGATCCCTAATTGGTGTAGCATTTGCTACCAGTGATACAGTGTCACACCTTCAGTGACGACTGTCAGGTAAACTTTCCCGCACAGAGAGTTTTTTTTTTTTTTCTTCCTCTTCCGTTGAAGCGTCTATCTGATTTCCCTTTCAGCACCTGGAATGACACCCCACTAAAAGATGGCACAATACGCTCCCCGCACACAACGCTGTCACCAAAGACAATTCGGCAGAAGCGAGTGTTTTGAGAGTTTGAAACAAAATAGCTGGTGCAGCATTTCCCCATTTCCGTCTGAAATTCTTGACACCAGAGGATTTACAGTGAAGCGAAGCGAAGTGAAGTGAGGTGGGTGCTGTATGGAACGAGCTGTGGGGGCTGATTTAGTGATGGAGGGTGGGATGAGACAGAGGGTGTGGGGTGTGGGTGTGGGGGTGGGGAGGGTGTACCCTACACTCATGCTGACAGGGATCCTCCCTGTAGCGCGTGCTTTTTTTTCCCATTAGTTCCTTACTCACTCTCTTGCCCTCCAGACCCACAGAGTGAGGAAGATTTAAGTGGCCAGTCAAGTGAAATCCCCAAGGTTTGGCAGGTGTGAGGTCTGGCTTCATTATCTACAGACACCTCTGTCCAATTATGAGCCTTGCTCCCTCTGTGACGATGATGATGCCCTGTGTCTACGTAGGTGTGTGTATATGTGCATGCACATATACGTGTGTGTGGGGGGCATTTAAAAAAAAAAAAAAAAAACGGGCTCCGTAGTTATCTGTCTAAGTATCAAGATTTCCTCCTCCATCATGACATCACTGACAATTTCACAGGAGAAACGTGAGCACATTCCCATTCTCACATCACACACGACTTATCTCTTTAGATCTGTCCAAACCCCTAAATATTCAGCCCACGGCCTAATTTCCAGCTCTGCACTGCTGGGGAAAAGAGGCAGCACCTGAAACCTGATTCTGCAGCCGCATTAAAGGACAGTTCTGGATGTTTGAAGTAAGGTTCCACAAAAAAGGAGGTGAGGAGTTAATATCCTGCCTGCTTTAGATAACCCTCTTGGTGTTTTAATTTTGTCTAAGTGGAGCTAACAGCTCATCTGAGAGGGGTCAGGACCAAAGTGACAGGGTTGCACTCAGAGAGTTAGCTAAGTATTGACGAGACTGAGACCACTAATCATGTTGGGACACCACAACCAAAAGTCATAAATGGATTTTTTGAGTTTATTTAGCTATCATGCTGTGAAAAAATATGTTTACACTCAAAATTTGTATTTTAGGTGAAAAGAAATCCATACAAACAGCTTTTCTTTGCAATTTGCAGCTTAATGCAGAGCGGAATTGATGGTTTCATCATTTATGGGAAGTCGTCCAGATCCTGAAGAAGTCAGGTATCAACTCTGAATGTCAGACTGAAATATGAAATTTTGTTTTAGTTTTATCCCATACAGAAGAGGCAAACTTTTAAAAGTTTGATATTACTTCGATATTATTCTTTTTAGATGAGTGAGTTTTCTTTTCAACTTGGATATCAGATTCATTCAGCATCCCTTTGTTTTTGTTGAACTGTTGACCTCTGACCTTAGCTCTGCGGTGCTTTATGTTGTGCTTGGTGTTTTTGTTACCTACTAGATAAGTTGTTGATGCACCCTTGAAGTAATTTTGGTCTTTTTTTTTTCATTTATGGCTCTCTCACTTTGGTTCGTTGGGTTTTTAACTCTTTTCAAGCTGACAAAAGTCAACTTGAAAAGAGTTGACTTTTCAAGTCATTCAAGTCATGAATTCATTTATTTTGAAAATAAATTAATTCAAAATTAATTTATTTTGAATCTGGGAATGATGTGTTGCTTTTTGAGCTCTTTTATAAGTCAGAGTATTAGGGCCACAGTAGATGGAAAAGAAATGATTCATTTCCCTACAAAACACAGGAATTTTTAGATTAATTTCAGAAATTTTCTAGAAGAAACTTGGAAATTTCTGAGTTTGAAAAGCAGAAAACAAAAAGAAAACAGTTTTCACAGTGAAGGAGGAGTTCTGTTTTACTACTGCGAATGAAACCTGAGTGTCTCATTAACCTCATGAACCTTAAAATTGCGCAATTTGACATTTCAAAACTAAATTTGCTTAATGGACACATGCCAATTTAAATAAAAACTCCCGTTTGGCGATAAAAAGTTTCTTTTATAAAGAAAACACCAAAATCACAAAATTGTTTTTGTGACTTTAGCGGAATATCAACAAAGTTTTGTGCACATTTATAGTAGAAATGCAGCAATATGTGGCTCGACTGAACTGTAAACAATGTTGAGGTTCATGGTGCTACTTTTGTTTGAAATGCTGCAAATTTGGTGATTAGAACAAGATGCCATCAGATTTATCTCAAAACTCTGAAATGGTGATTTTTGCTTAGCATTTCATAACAAATAAAATGTGGAAAAATTATGCAACAAAGTCTGTGATTTGTGAGAAATAATAATGCGATTGAAATAAAATGTTGCAAACTGATATTTATCTGTTTTCTGCTTTGTTAAATTACTGTTGATAATTATGATAATTAATGAATGTGATCAGCATCTGCTCATGGATAAATCACTAATCATTGAGTAATTAAAAATAAACTGCATCACACAGTTAGCCCTTTGCATTACTCAGTATCAAGCAGCGGCCCTCAGTTGCTTTAAGATCTGTAGCTTTATAAGAAAAGTCTGTTGATTTGATACGTTATGAACATGCAGAACAAAGAAGAGGGATTATAGAACTAGGATAGCAGGCATCCCAGTGTAGAAAGTTGAGGTAAAATAGAAAAATAGTCACAATGTTCTTTTTAGACAATTATCCAAACCATATGTGCCAACGGTTTAAAGTTTGCTTAAAGCGTAATGATGCTTTTGATTGGAGTTCTAAGATGAGAAAAGAGCCTTTTGGTCTCAGCCCCCCTTCAACTTGCCACGTATTTCAGCTTTCAAGACCAAGTATAATAGATTTACACCAAATGAGGAGATAGGAGGAGTCATCTAATGGAAGTAAGATATTAACTACTTTAACCTTTTAAAACCTTAAGAAAAACCTCAGAACTACCCCTTTAACGGTCACTTCCAGCAGAAAGAATTAGGTCTGAGTGTAAAAACAAATGTGTGATCAAAAGTGTGCCGCTGCTTTTTTGATACATCTCTGTGGCTTTTCTATTTTGCTGACCCACTGATTCCAAAATGTCAGCTATTACAAACTGGAGCAGTGGCTGCTCGAGCTGCTTTGAATACGCTCAGTCTCTTTTTCCAGCTTGATTTTGGACACCCCCTGCTGACACTAAAGGAAAAATACTAAATTTCTGAAGGATCTTCCTTTTGAAGCACTGCTCTTGTTTTGACAAAAGCAGGACGAGAACTTTTATTCTTTATGATTTTAATGCCCCTGAATTGGATTTTATGCAACAAAAGGGTTAAATTTCTGTCTTAATTTCTCTCCCAGCATGTATCTTTGGATTGAATCCGCTCCTCCTGAGGCTACGGCTCGCTTTATTCAGTGAAAGCCACATGTACTCTCTCTCTGGTTAGCCTGTACTCATCTGCAGTCCTATCATCTGCATCAGTTAGCACATACAAAGAGCAATGTGCTGATTTGCGTGTGAGCATGTGCCCCTTTTGTATGTGTGAGCACTTACGTGCTGTGTCTTTTTTTTTTTTAATGATGAAGTGGGACTGTCAGGAGGCTGACGGTTGCCAGACTTCGGCTCTGTGTTTATCTGATGCTAAGTCGGCAGCTGTTGACCAGAGGAATTCATACATGTGTATAATTCATCTTATGACTCAAAACAAATAGGGGATAATTTCTACTCGTTCATTTTCGTACTACACAAATAAAAAAACTTTCCCTAAGTTGGCCACACAACATGACATCTTTTAAATTGTTGCCACCGTAGATGTGGGCTGTAGAAGGTTAGCTTTAAACACATTTATTTTCCACCTCTTAATGATAATAATATTTGGACTGGCACTGGTGAAATTAGCCTCTCCTGAAATATAAAAGGGGGGGGGTGGAGGGATATATGAATTAATAATAAGCAGAATTACTCAAACTCTGCACACAACGACCCACAGCAGCACGGAGAGCCCTGCGCCCCAAGGTGACAAAACCTAAATATTTTATGTCTAAATATGATTTTTGGGGGTCTCACACCTGCAGTGTAACAATCCAGCCCAGGTCTTTGCATCACATGGCTGAGCTTCAAGGCTAAAAGGAGACTTGGAGTAAACGTGCGGCTCTCATCTTGACAGAGACAAAACCTTTAGATCAGATTTTGCAGATAGCTCGAGAGCCTCCGTGCCTCTAAAGCGAGTGGACTGTGTTGTTTGGGTGCCCTCAGGTGGAAGCCTGGTATAATTGCTGTTGACAACCTACAAGTCATTGTGCAATTAAAGCATCTGCCGCTCCTGTGTGGCAGCAGGCTGTGATGCCTTGTGACAGCTCGTGGCCATTAAGCAACTGTAAGCAGCTGGCGTGCCTCGGTGGGGGGAAATAATGTGACAGAGGCATTGCCCCCCCCTATTGTTGCCCTTGTCACATTGGGGAAAAGAAAGACATTACATCACTCACTGGAAACGCGGGTGTCCAGGTAAATGGGCGAAAGGTATGCCTTGGAATTGGACACAGCTTGATATCCAAAAGGTACTTTCCTATAGACTTCAATAACTAATTGGATCCTCTTGAATAATGTCAGAAGATGATTTGACTGGCATTGAAAATGCTTAAGTTTCTTTTAATAAAAGTTCTTGAACTCTCTTTGTGAAAGTTCCTTCAATTGTTTTCTTTCTTTTTCTTGAAAACAACACTTCTCTTTTTGTCACATTAAACTGTAATGTATTTATTTGTATTTTATGTGACAGAAGTTGAAGGAAAATATTAATGCTTTTCAATCTTTTTAACAGAAATCTGAAAAGTGTGCAGTGCATTTGTACTCAGCTTTCTATACTTCCAATGTTATTTGGGTGTTAAATGGGGTTCATCAGCTGCTTTATGAAGGCCACGCAGGTTTGTGAAAGAACATTAGTGAACAACGGCATCATGAAGACTAATGAAGACAGTAAACAGGTCGGAAATAAAGTTGTGGAGAAGTTTAAACCCATGTTTAAGCTTTCATCATCTGACAGAGGACTGCTCATTTTATCAAAGAGAGTTTGATGCAACTGCAACCAAGACATGGCCGTCCATCTAGAAACATGATGGTGTCCTATTCTTTTCAATCCCAGTTAAAATCCATCTGAGTGTTTAGCTGTAATGCTACAAGATGAGGAAAAGTTCAAGGGGTGCATACTGTTGCAAGGCACTGTATCTTTTTCCTACTTTGGGGTGTTGCCAAATGAGTCACAAACCAAAATTGAAACCAAAGGCGCAGTTTTCCTGAAACTATTAAAATTCATCAAAACATTCAGCCTGCTCTCCACAGGCTGCGGTCGCGGCAGAAAGGGGGTGGGGACACGTCTTGAGTCTGACGGGGATTTACTGTATGTGCACAAGATTAGCTAATTCTGGATGTATCGAATTATTTATTTAATTAGCTCCTTTTCATGTCATTTCTGTGCCATCACATTTCAAAAATGCAAATAAAGCTGTTTTTGTGACTAATTTGACACAAACAGTCCCACTGAGGTATCTGAATATAATAGTCGAGTATCCTTACGAAATCTTGTTCAAAGAAGACGATTATCAACTTGTCACAGTCATGAAAGCAGGCCATGAAAGGCCGCACAGTGTGTGTGTAAGCCTTGTATGTGTGTGTGTGGATCTCCTGTCTGTCTCGAGGATTTGCTGTTTCAGCAGGGAAGGAATCAGTCCTGTGCCTTTGCTGTTCGGGAAAGTCAGCGTAAGGAAATTCCTCAGCTTCACAGTGGCAATCAGGCAGTTAAGGAGCTGCCACTGAAAATGGAGCTGTGTGTCACTCACTTTCATGGCTTATTCACACCAGCACAACTGCTCCGGCATAAATAGAGGCCTTCTCATTCCCTCACCCCAACGATCCCAGTAAATTGTCCTTAGTTGAAAATGGCTGTTTGTTCAGCAAGGAGCCCAACAACAGCTGCTGTGTCTGAAATCTCACACAAGAAATAGCTTTACATTCCTGTAACAAGTGCTAAAGCTACATTTAGCTAATTCAAGTTTACTTTTGAGCCAACTGTTAAAATTTAATACAACACATAGTATATAATAAGACAATGTTTTAACTTAGGTTAAAATAGTTTTGATGTATGTGTTTGAGGCCGATTTTAGTACAGGTAGTCAGCTAAAGAAGATAACTACCTGCATTTGAAGACGTAGCTCACTTGCTAACTCACATTCTTAAGCATGACAAACTTTATAAAGGGTATATCAAAATTTCATATTAGAAATAACTTCCTTTTAAGCAGTTGAACTAGATGTTTTTTAAACATAACATCAGGTCCTTGGAAATGCTTACATGGCTGCTAAGTGAAGTAAACATTTTTTCTTTGCCATATGAATCAGTAAGAATCTTCAATATTCAGTCCAGACATGAGATACTTTTAAAACTAAGTCAGAAAACATGTCATTTTGTGGGTAAAATATATTGCAGTGGATTATCAGTAGTAACAATAAATGAGTAAATGGAGCTATTTCCAAATTTGTTCTATGGCAGCTGAAACAATTTTTGCCCCATATCTTTTTAAATATATTATGCATTAGGATTGTGTGTGAATAATGCATCTTTATGTCTGATTTTCCTTTGTTTTTGTCAGATATTCATCTCGGCGTTTACATAGAAGGGACAGAGCAGTCCTTGCTTCTAGAGGAGGATTAGGTCTTTCAGTGTTTGCAGCAAGATGCTGCAGATTTTCTGTAATTTCGCTATAGAGAATATGATATCTTCTTCAGTTATTAGTTTGGGTAGCAGCATTAGACTAAACAAGCTAATAAAAAAAGCTGGTTGTGTTCTGGGAACTTCTCTGCTACCTCTGGAGATAATTGTGCAAAAAAGGATTTTTCATGAAATGAAAAACATTACGAATAACCTAGAGCAGGGGTGGGCAATCCTGGTCCTCGAGGGCCAGTGTCCTGCAACTCTTAGATATCTCCCTGGTCCAACACACTTGGCTCAAATAGCTGAATCACCTCCTAAGTGCAGACAAGTTCTCCAAAATCCTGCTAATGACCTCATTATTTGACTCAGGTGTGTTGAAATAGAGATACATCTAACAGTTGCAGGAGGCCGGCCCTTGAGGCCTGGAGTTGCCCACCCCTGACCTAGAGCATCCTCTTCATGATATTGCCATGCAACAACAGTGTCTTCAGTCAGAGGGTTCTTTAGAATCGCAATACAGATTGCTACAGGAGATTCTTCCTGACCACAGTTATCAGCATTTACACAGCTAGTCTTTGAGCAAACTTATATAATGTGAATTCTAAAATTATATATAGATGCTTACACATACATAATAACATGGTTTACATCTGTTGTAAGAAAGAAAGAAAGAAAGAAAGAAAGAAAGAAAGAAAGAAAGAAAGAAAGGAAAACTCATTTTTCCCACAGCATTCAATGCAACATGGTCTGTAAGTTAGATACGCATGCCGCAAACTGTAGCGATAATGTCGTAAAACCTCAAAGTGTCGGTGTGTTTGAAAGAGTGAACTGTTATTTTTTTTTTTCTCGGTGGAAACTAATCTTCATGGAGTTCACAGTTGAAAATATTCGGTTTTATTGATGGCTGTATTTTCATTTGAGCCGCTTTTGTTCTACGCCAAAATGAAGCGTTCGCTCGAACACAGCAGCCGAAAAATAAGTTGAGCTTTACCAAAACAACCTCGAAAATGGCAACATGCAACAGCGAAGGTAAGACAAAGCAACTCCTAATCATCACAGAATTGTTGTTGGGTGTCAGTATAACATATCTAAATATATAAATTCTGTGGTGAAGTCATTATTTCCTATTTTCGTTATCTAGTAAATGCAGGATCCTGTGCTGCGGTGGAGGTGAACCCAGACATCCACATCTGCGGCTTCTGCAAACAGCAGTACAATAATTATGAGGTTTTTCTCGCCCATAAGCAAAACGGATGCTCCCTTCCTTCCTCTCATACCGCGGTCAGCGCTGTATCAGCCTCTCTTACAGGTTCCAGTTTTATATTTTAATGGAAACTCACTTAAAAGCTGCCGTTTCGTGCACGTCTGACATGGTTTCCTCCATCCTTAGGTTCCAGCACAGAGTTTGTTCTTGAGGATGCTTACCAGGTCTGCGTGGTGAGGGGGGTCAAGAAGTCCTTGACCAAAGCACAGAAAACTCCGTCCAAGAAACTAAAACCTGCCCTGACTTCCAAAAGACACTCCTGCTGTTTCTCAGGTTGGTTCTGTAAAGTTACTGATCCTCAAACCATAAATGCCCGAACCAAACAGGTGTTTTAATGCAATGCAGAGAATGAAATACATCAGCAACGACCTTTTAAAAAAAATATTGTTACTATTTATGAATGCAGGGAAGGTTTAAAGTTAAATTCAGTTAATTTATGTAGTGTCTTCAGATGAGCATCTCTTGAACCTAGCTCAAGAGACTCTGCCATGATATGGGAGTACTTTCTGTGTAAATGAATTAGTAAATACGTAGTTATGTAAGTAACTAAATTAGATCTCAGTAATATCTTCTCTAGAGGTTTCATGTTAGAGAGAAATGCATCTAAGCAGATAAAAAGAGCACATTCACAGTTAAGTGCTTTAAAAGTCAGCCAATAGCTTTCTTTGAGAGACAGGGTAAATGCTAAACTCATAAAGTTTGCTATTCTACAGTTGTAAAGATTCCTTCACAGCATGAGTTGGTATGCACTGCCAGAAAGAACATTATTGGCACTTTTTTTGGTGTGTGGAACCCCCTCTGAACTGTTTTAATAGAGCTGTGTAGAAACAAATATTTGCAACTTTTGCTAAATTAAAGCAAAGTTGGGAAAAAAGATGTGAGCCAAAATTTGTTCACACCAATGTTAGGTCAGAGAGATCACCGATTTTATTGTTTGCACAATGTGGTTCTAATAGCTTCTAAATAATTTGAGAGTTTGGCTTTTCTTCCACATTTACAGGTTGCACTTTTAAAACACAGTATGGCCAAAAAGACATGGAGCGACATCTCAAGACTCACACTGGTAAGATAATCCCTTTTAACCCATTTAATCCCAAATTTTTCCCATACATGAAAATATTAAAATCAGATGTCATTTATAGCCCTTTGAACTAATCAAGGGAAAATAATTTTAAAAAATTGTGGAAAAATATATGAAAAGTGTGTTTTATGATCGGTCACAATTGTGACCGGTGGGATAATATGGTGTTCTTACTAAGATGAACTAAAAGTGCTTTTTCCAAATAGAAAAGATCATAAAAGGTGAACATTGTTTAATTTAGCTGTGTTGGACCAGGGACACACCTGAAAGTTACAGGATACCGGACCCCAAGGCCTGGAATCAAAGCTCAGTTGTTTGGCTCCTTCTCACCATTTGCTGACTTTGATAGTCTTCAATTTTGGCTTATTTCATCCCCTCCTTACTTTCCATGATCTTTCTTGAAGCAGTCAATGTGCAATAAAGCCTTGAATTTCTCCCAGGAATGGGCGGTGAAAAAGCAACATCTCTGAAAACGATTGACTGACCAGTAAGTGTCTTGGTCACATCTTGAAGAAAGGTGTCCATTTGAGATCTATTTCCATGACCTACTGACTTTGTGCCAAGCCTTTGCATAAGATAATAAGCCACAACCCATGAGAAGGTCAGCAAATCGGTCGTCCCTTCTACGACACATTTTTAAAATAATATCTAAAAGGTAAACGGCCTGTACTTGTATAGTTCTTTATCAAGTCCAAATGACCTGAAAGTGCTTTTCACCACATTTAGTCATTCACCCTGTCACACACACTTTCACACACTGATAGCAGTAAGCCACTGCATTTTAGCTACAGCTTCCCTGGCACAGTTTGATAGAAGTAAGGCAGTCACACACTGGCACCACCGGATCCTCTGACTACCAATGGCAGGCATGGCGGGTGAATTGTCCTCTTGATCAAGGCCACAACAACTGACACAGGCAAAGTGGGGGTTCCAGCAGGCGACCCACCAGTTACAAGATAAACTCCAACCTCCTAAGCTACAGTCATCCGATTTTCAAGTGCGATTTTGAGATGGACCACCACCACTTCTTGGACCTGATCATGACTCTGTGCCTTGAAGGGTTTAGGTCATGAAGGTCTACACCTCTCATGTGCTCATTGATCTATTTGACATCAGTCTCTGTGTAGTTCTTTCTCATCTTTTTTTCTGCTAGGAAAATATTGTTGTCTTTCTAGTGGACCAACGGTTTCTCATCTTGTGTCAGAGCCTCATTTGAGTCCTCTTTATTTTTAAAGGGTACATCAAAGAGACAGTTTTCCTTCATCATAAACTTTGCAGGTGTTAACAGAGTGCCACATGACTGATGAAGGGGGAAATCATCCTCTTTTCCCATGAACTGATCATATGCATTTAAAATCAGGCATGGAAAATGGCCTATTTTACCCTTGTAGTCCATGTCTAAGCCACCACTACCAAAATCAGTAAGGATTCCATCTTTCTCATAACTACATTGTTGTATACTTTGTCTGGCCATCACTAAGTCTAACAGATCAATAACCACACTCAAAATTAATCTTATAAAGGAAGAAATTTGGAATTGGAAGAATATGGCATGTATTTAAGTAAGCGCACCTAGGTCAAATGTATTGTCCCATCGGTCAGCATTGTGACCGTCAACATGTTTACAGATCCTGCTCACACACCAAACCAATTTTTGTAAATGCAAAGGTAAATATCATAACTAGACACTTTAAAGATCATGTGCACCAAAACTTTTTGTTGTATGTTTATTTAAACATACATTGCTAGCCTTGTCTTTGGGAGGTTTGTGGCAGTCTTCCTCTAGCCAAGGTGCAACCATGTGATAATTTACTCTAAACATGTGATACTGCATAAGTATTATCCAAACACTCTAAACTTTCAATATTTGCTGAACATTAACTGAAAATTCAATCAGTAAGCTTTTTGGAGTCCTTGAAATGGAAATAAATTTCTTGGTCAATATTGTGACCAGTGGGTTTAAATGGGATAATACTGTACGTTTTTGAGATGACCTGCAGAAAAGCCCAAAAAGTCAGCCCACTTTGTTCTTCCCTCATTGAGCAGGTGAGAAGCCGTTTGAATGTGAGCTCTGCCACAAACGCTTCAGCCGGCGTGACAAACTGAACATGCACAGCCGCTCCCACACGGGCGAGAGGCCTCACAAGTGCAAGCACTGCTCCTACGCAGCGGCGGACAGCAGCAGTTTGAAGAAGCACCTTCGGATCCACTACGACGAGCGGCCGTTCAAATGCCAGATCTGCCCTTACGCCAGCCGCAACTCTAGCCAACTCACTGTGCACCTCCGCTCTCACACCGGTAGCTTCCTTCAAATGCTAAATGAATGTTTGCCTGGCTGACCTGGTGACACAAGCCTCTCATTTATTCTCTCTTTCTCTTTCAAGGTGATGCACCTTTCCAGTGCCAGCAGTGCGACGCAAAGTTCAAAATCAACTCCGACCTGAAGAGGCACCTCCGCATTCACTCCGGGGAAAAGCCCTACAAATGTGACTTCTGTGAGTACCGCTGTGCTATGAAAGGAAACCTGAAGTCTCACACTCGCATCAAGCACGGCACTGAGAACTTGTTTCAGTGTGAGCAGTGCGACTACAAGTCCGCCAGCAGGTCGGCTCTGCGGCAACACGTGAGGCAACACCTGCCCGCTCGGCCCTTTCAGTGCTCCAAATGCACTTACTCATGCTCCAGCAGGGGGGCGCTCAAAGTCCACGAGCGGATCCACTCAGAGGAGCGCCCCTTCAGATGTGACTTGTGCAGTTTTGCCTCCAAGCGACTCAGCTGTCTGGTCACTCACAGAGAGCAGTGTCACTCGGATAAAGCAGAGAGAGGAAGAGTCCGGAATGCCGGCAGAGGTGGACGAAACTCTCCTAAACCCGTCAGTTCTCGGTATCGGGCCAAACTGGATGCAGCCCGGGCCTTCCACTGTGACTTGTGCAATGCATCGTTTGTGAGGGAGGACTCGCTGCGCAGCCACAAGAAGCAGCATAGAGACGCCCAGAACACGGTGCAGCTCCAGCTTTCCAGCTCAGCAGACACGGTCAACCTGGTTCCCGTTACAATGCCGCAAAGCAATGCTCAGATTGAAGTTCCCTTCCCATCTAGTTCAATGGTTTCATACAATAACGCACAGATTAAAATCATCGTCCCACAGCCTTTGGGTCAGCAAAGCACCTTAATCCCTGCTGGTGGGGATGGAACAAGCAAAACCAAACTGGTCTTACTGGAGCCAGATAACCAAGAAGTTGTTGTCAATCAATCTATGATTCAACAAGTCAACCTGCTGGCAGCTGTGCAACCTCTCGGGTCGTCTTGTAGTACCATCAGGGCCGAACCCCATACTGTCCTGCTGACAAATTTGAGTCCAGACAATAACACCCCTCAGGACTCCAGCAGCACGCAGACTTTGATCACCTACAGCTCTGATCTGGAGGGCCTCAGCACCTTCATTCCTGATGGGGGCACAGAACTAAGAGTCGTGACAAAAAAGAGCTCACCACTGGTGACAGTAGAAACTCCACCTGACATGGTTGGCTCCAAGCCTGCTGAGCCTTGTCAAGAAGCTGAACTGGTGGTTCCAAACATTGGCATTGGTAGCCAGAACGTGGTCATCCAGGGCGTTCCACTGATAATGTGCACTCAGCCACAGCAGGGCGCGGTGGAGCAGCTCTCTCCACACACACTCTACGCAGATTCACACACGCCTGGAAGCATGCCGCAATGAGTGAAATGAAATGTACTTTACATTTTCAATGAGAAGTTCACATAAACTTGTCATAGGAAGCAAGTTATATATTATTTTTGAACTTTTTGTTATTTATTTGAACCTTTCATACGACATACACTGCAATACTTTTTAAAAACAAGCATCGGGTCCACAAATTAAAATTTTAATGCATTATAAATTATTCACATCATACACCTCCAGTAAGATTGGATTAAATGTTGCTAAGGAAGTTTCCCCTTAACCAAATGCTTTTAGTTAACATCAACAAGCCTTTTTATTGAATATTTGACCACTCTTTCAGTTTGTTTAACTTTGCTTTGCTTTTAACCATTGTCAATAAATTTTTAATAGGTTCAATGAGTGAGCCAATCGGAATTGGTCACCCATTATATCTACTTAAACATAGCCAGCCCTAGTCTTTATGGTTGCTCTCAAAACTGTGCTTTTTGGGATATAAAAGTGTAGAATAGCCAACTCCCCAATGTTCTCAATCCAAGAAATTATAGTCCCTCCAGGGTGACCTGGGTCTACCTCTGGGTCTTCTTCCAATGGGAATTCCCTAACTTCACCAGGGAGGAGTCCGGGAGGCTTCCTAACCAGATGCCTTAGCCACCTCAATGGCTTGTCTGTACTCTGAGTCCCTCCTGGATGAAGGAGCTTCTCACCCTATTTCTAAGGGACACCACAGACATCCAGTGGAGGAAACTCATTTCAGACCCTTGTATCCACTTTCTCATTCTTTTTGTCATTACCTAAAACTTGAGACCATAGATGAGGGCAGTAAGTAGATCGACCAATAAATCGAGAGCTTCACCTTTCTGGTCAGCTTTCTTCACCCCAACAGACCGATATGTGTTCATGTCACTTCAAATACCACACTAATTTTCCTGTCGATTTCCCACTGCAATTGTGCCTTTTTTGTGAACAAGAACCCAAGTTAAACGGCACTACTTTGGGTAGGACCTCGCCCCCAACCTGGTGAAGCACTCTATCCTTTTCCAGTTCAGGACCACAGTCAAGGTGCTGATCCGCATCCTGGCTGCTTCACATTCTGCCTGAATCTAAAACAGATTCCGTCAACATGTTGGCATTGCCTAGAAATGCTGTCCAGAAAGGTGGCAAAAGGAAACGTCTCATTAGAAAAGTGTCCAACTTACTGCCGATAATGGAGACCAAGATCTGACACTGGTTATATTGTTACCCCATACTCCCAAAGTACCACCCACAGGAAACCCTGAGGAACACAGTTGAACACTTTCTCCTATCCCACAAAATTTTATTCCTTTCAAAACTTTATCCACAACTAAATTGGTATTTACTCCTTAAAATTGAAAACTAAAACTACCAACTCTGTTTGAAGAGAAATCTAAAATCTTAATTGGAAAATGGAGGAAAAAAATGGTTCAAATAAAATTAATATAACAACTTGACCGTGATGAGTGTAAGTAAACTTGTCACAGAAATTGTATAATTAGGTGAAACTATACAAAAGCTCTTTTAATTGTCTGGAAGAATTAGGGAAAACTGCAACAATATCAATACTGTTGACTTAAGCTGCTGTTGATTTGCCTGAGAAGTCTGACATATGAGTTACATTATGCCAAGCTGAAAACATGCATGTAGCTGCAGTGCAAAAACAACAGTTACCAAGTATTTTGGTTTAATTTCTGGTGCTAATATTTTAGTTTTCTCTTTTTTCAAGTGTTCTAGCTTACAAGCAAATTTTACATAAGATACAGAACCTTTTAGGTCAATAACTCTTGACTATTGATTCAAATATTAGTTCCACTGGCAGATTTTTTTACTTATCACAAAATATTCTTTTCATATTATAAGTGAGAAATATCTTACAGTGGAGCTAGATCAATATTAAAGAATTCATTGACCTAAAACAAGCTCCTACATGTTTTGGAAAAGTTACATATCAGTTAGATTTGTCTTATTTCAAGTGTTCTAATATATTTGCAATAGAAACTAAAAATACTGGTTATGTTTTTGTAGCATTTAACTATCAAGTAAAGTGTTACAGTTCCTATAGGCAGATACATTACAGTTTAAAGTTGCGTTTACAGGCAAAGTGAATGACATACACTTACAGGAGTGTTGACAACCTGCAGCATTTGTTTAAACAGTGTTTTGCTGCTCACTGATAAATGCCATTTTCAATAAATTTGTATTCATTTGAATTTATTTTGCTTTTATTTATTTGAGATTCGTTTTAGCTGAGTAATATCCTGTAAAGTGCTAAGGAGCAACGACTGGAGCCTGAAATGAAATATGTCAGGCTCATGCATTTTTTTAGTTTGTCCATAAGGGGGCAGCAGAGTGTCAAGAGTAAAGGTTGAGGTTAACTGCAATAATGTTGTCCAAACATTATTGCAGTTTGAACAACTGCAATAATGCGTTGTTCAAAAAGGGGGACCGGAGGGTGTGCTCTAATTATAGGGGGGTCACACTCTTAAGCCTCCCTGGCAAGGTCTATTCAGGGGTCCTGGAGAGGAGGGTCCATGGGATAGTCGAACCTCGGATTCAGGAAGAGCAGTGTGGTTTTCGCCCTGGTCGTGGAACACTGGACCAGCTCTACACCCTCAGCAGGGTCCTGGAGGGTGCATGGGAGTTCGCCCAACCGGTCTACATG
>CAEFZY010010042.1:0-44142 GCA_903066815.1 Brachyrhaphis roseni
ATATTGAAATATTAAACTAATCAATGTAGATTTTCGTTTATTTATTTTGTTTTTGTTAAAAAATACATATGTTTTTTAAATTTTTTTTATTAATATGGCAAAAATTGGTCGGGACTATTTTATATCCCTTGAATATTGGTCGTGACATGTCACGACCGTCCATACCCAAACCTACGCCCATGCGCTTATTCATAGCAGAAATATGTTTTATACTGGAGATAATTTGCTTCAAGTTGTGCGTATTATGTACATTTACCAAATGCCACTCATGCCTGAAGAATAGCTGTAATGTATAACCTCAGAGCTTGTTTGCATCTGGCAGTTTTTCTGCTAATGGTCTTTCCATGTTCTGCGAACCTGCAGCAAATTAATAATTTCTTTCTTTTTCCAAGTTGGTTTGGTTTCTTTAAATCACATGACTAACACACAAATTGTGTGATTAGTGAAGTATTTTATCCACTGATTGTAGAAGAATGCCCCCCAGTGGTGATAAAATCTAATTTATATCTACATGTTGCAGGTTGGAGGTGTCAGCAATTGGCTATAAATTGGGATTGTAGATGGACTAGTGTCAAATATACTTTGCTTGAACCTTTTAGAATAAAATTAGGTCAAGTCATATATGAATTAAGATTACCATCTCTTAGTTTCTATGCTGTTTAGATCATCAAAAACAGTGTGAATCTGTAATAAAAATTGTGCTTACACCATTTTAATAGCATATGTGTAGATTTGTTATTAATTGTTTGGACTATCTCTTACCCTTTTTGAAGATGGTTTCTATGTGACATGGGGATCCTCTGAAGGGCCTGTCATGACTCCAGGCCAGCCTCTGCCTCCTCACGGAAAACAGCTTGGTTGTCTGGGTACTGCTGATTTGAAAGAGGTTATACTGAAGGTATGAACAGAAAAAAACTAAATATTTTCTGTATCGGCTTGACTCTGCATAAATATGGATTTACATACACAATTAATCAAATTTTTACACCTTAATTATAAACACTGTTGTTATGTGCTGCCACTCCCCTCTTGTGGGTTACACGCTTGTTTTTGTCATTTTCTTTGTTGTTCATCACATTTTTCAATAATTTTATTGTTTGGTTCATGCTTTCTCTTCTAATAGGGAGTTACACTGTACAGTCGTGACAACAAAGAACTCGACCTTCTACTGTTCTGGGAAGTGTGTGACTTTGTGTCCAGAGTGGATCGGGTCCTGAGTCGACCTGGTGGCTCTCTGCTTCTCGCAGGAAGGAGTGGAGTGGGTCGGCACACCACCACGTGCCTGGTGTCACACATGCACGGATACACCTTGTTCACACCTAAAATCTCCCGTGGATATACCCTTAAAAATTTCAGCAATGATCTTAAGATGGTGAGAAAGGCCTAATTGCCTTGCCTGCTTTATATGAATGTCAAACAGTTACATAAATTTTTTTACAGATACTTGTAGAGTTTCTCACAAAATAGCTACAAATGACTTGTGGTTCATTTAAAACTTTTTTTTTTTTTTTGTCTTTTCATAGTAATTAACAGCAACTGTTTTAGCCTTAAGAAAAAAAGTTATTATTAGCCAAAAAAGATTTTGTCTGTATGCCTCTGTTGTATTTATACTGACCTTTTTTTATGTATCAGATATAACCAATATATTTGTGTACTTGACACTTAGGTGATGCAAATGGCCGGTCTGGAAGGTCAGCAGGTGGTTCTCCTGTTGGAGGATTATCAGTTTGTCCATCCAGCTTTTTTAGAGATGGTAAACAGCCTGCTGTCTTCAGGTTTGTATTACATAATCTGCCTGATCCTCCATCTGACTCCCAAGTATCAAAATTACATTTTTTTCTGAAGATGCTATTTGTGGCATCTAAGGAACTTTAGATGCTTTTTATTAAAGATTAAAAACAAATCTTAAAAATGGTTATGGCAACACATTCAAAAAGCTGAGAAAACGGGAAACAAAGGGGAAAAAACTTTACAGAAAACAGAAGAATTTTAATACCACTGCATAGACTTGTACATTTATTCCACTGTTTGATGAGCGATGAAACGTGATAAAAAGAAACGTACAAAAATGCGGGATTCATGTTTGAACTCCAACCACTGCTGAAACATTAAATCATATTGATTTCTTTGCATTCACAATTTTAAGCTTGTATTGAAAATACCTGGTAAATTTAAGTCAGGTAAAGTCATGTACTTAGGCATTAAAAATGTATAGGATGCCTTGTTCTGCTCTTTTTATCTGAAACAAACTGTTCTGCATTTAGGCGAGGTTCCAGGTCTGTATACCCCAGAGGAACTTGAGCCTTTGCTTTCATCACTCAAGGATGCAGCATCCCAGGATGGCTTCACCAGACCTCTCTACGACTACTTTTCTCACAGTGAGTGCAGGATAATGATTACAATAATATTCCATATATTCCCATATTTTTTTAGTTATTTCAGTAGGTGCTCATCTGTAAAGTATAGACTGCACAATCAACGTCCTTTCTCTGCCAAGCTTTGTTACATGTGTTATTTCCTATCACAACTTGTTCTTGTCTTTGATTTTATCTGACTCTGGTCTTCTGTGTCCCCGCTGTGCAGCGGTGTGTGCTGTAGATACAGTGTTGTGCCACCGAGGCTGAGGTTACTGGGAGAGAATCAAATCAATAGCTCTATTATTGTCCCATTTAACCCCCTAAAAAGCTCCCTGCTCAATTTCATTTTCCACCTCTGCTCCAGCAATATATAGTGAAAAAAATTATCTTAGACACAAAGCTAGTTTCTGTCTGTACCCTTTCTGATACAACATCCAATATTCATGTTATTCAGGAATTCAACAGAACCTCCACATTGTGCTGATCATGGATTGCTCCAATTCTAACTTCACAATCAACTGTGAAAGTAACCCAGCTTTCTACCGCAAGTGCTCTGTCCAGTGGATGGAAGGATGGTCAGAGAGCAGCATGAAGAAGGTCAGTAAAGGACAATCAATTAATGCTGCTGAGTTTTTATGCATTTTTATAATTGATTTTGAACTATAAAATTTAAAAACCTATGCACAAACAAAATTTAATTGTTTGCTTAATATGAGATTTATATATCAGAAACAACAGATATTTAAATAAAAGTCATTTCCAGACCAGAAGCCTGATCCAGTTTCTCAAACATCCCTTTTAAAGAGGTGCTCTAATGGAGAGGTTTATTCTGAAAAAAAAAAAGAAGGTAAATGTATCTTCAATAGCCATTAAAACAGCATCTTTAAAACACTGCAATAAAGATTAGGTACAGGGAACATGTCTTATGGACAAATTATTGGACAAAACATAATCTGACTTTATAAATACACCTATAGATCTTCTGTCCTAATGAGCTGAGATTACCTTTAAATGAACTAAGTAGTAGAGCTACTACTGACATTAGCAGTGCTTTCTCAGACTTCCTCTCCCATAGTCAGCGCTTGTGGATGAGGGTTTTGTGTTTTTACTGTTTGCTTTTTGTCTTCTCAGAAATTATTCACATTCTTGCTCAGTATGATGAATCTAGTCAGTGACTAAATTCATAAAAATATATTGTTTTAAATTCACATAAAACTAACATGTTTTATCTATGACTCCAAAGGAACAGATTCATCATTGCTTTCTATGAAAATCTAACATTCCCTATTTTGGATTAGATTCCTGAGTTAGTGCTGGCGAAAACAGAACAAGGAGATGAGAATGATAAAAAGAAGGCAACCAAAAGGAGAAGCTCAGGTAGGAGCGGATGGACAAAAATACAAATGTAATATTTTTAAATGATTTAGGATACGGTTCTATTTTTGTGTTGGTATTAGTGAAATTTTGTTTTGTGTGTGGTGTCATTTCCTTTTATAAGTTTATTAATGCATGTGCGTTAATTTTTAAGAAATGTATCTGACACGTCCTTAATGTATTGCTCGCTGTCTTAATGATCCAAAAATAAATTCGTGTTTTTCAGGCTAAAGTGCTTGTAACAGCTGCATCCACGCGTGCAATAAAAAGATGATTACTGAACATATGTCTTGCTAGATTTTATTCTTCCATGTTTTGTTTATTTATTGTTTTTCTCGCATTTAACTAAATCACTCTTTAAAATAACACTTCAGATGTTCGATTGAGTCCAAGTCTAAGTTGATGCATGAGTATAAACTAAAAACAAATTATGATAAGAAGTTTATGATTAAAACCATTTTTATTCTTGAATATCAGCAGGGTCAGAACCAGGAGATCTGGGTCGTTTGTTCCTAATGGTCCATGAATCATGCAAAGAAAATGGTGCGACGCCAAGTCAGTACATGGCCTTCCTGCACGTGTACACAGCACTACACAGCCGGAAGCAAAACCAGCTTACGACAAGACAGCAGCATCTACAGGTAAGTGTCAGCCATGCATCATGCACTAAATGGTTTTTCCCCATCTTTACATCCTTTTCTTTAAAAAATATTTTTTCTATTATCTACTTTCTTTGGAGTTTTGCCTTCTAAAAGTATTCATACATCTATACACTTAAATATTTTTGTATTGCAATATTTCACATTGTAAACACATACTTCAATATTTTTATGGGGATTTGATGTGATATATGGAAACCAAATGATGAATATATGTACAGTGTAGTTAAAGGTGATTAAACTGAAAAGCTTGTTTTTTTTTTCCACCACCTGAAGTAATACTTTGTAGAAGCACCAGCTTTTCAGATTTGTTCTGAAAAATAGCATAAAACAGTAATGATGTTCAAAACAGCTAAGGTAACAAAATGTTGTTTTGATCAAATGGAGAGTACCTTCCCTAGTAGATGTAGTAGATGGTTAAAACAGATTAATGCAATGTTTTCTTTATTTGCTAGAGGATTTGGGATCATGTAATTTTTGCACAATTAGATTGTTGTTAAGACATCAATCTTAAACGTTTACAAGTGAGTGTTTTAGTAAGATGCCACATGTTCCCAATTTGCATAAATCCTGATTGTGTCTCATCTATCACATCTTAAGTTAGCTTGTGTCTTCAGGCAGGTGTGTCCAAGCTGAACGAGGCCAAAGCATTGGTTGATGATTTAAAGAGGCGGGCTGCCGAGCAGAGCGCGCTGCTGAAAACCAAACAACAGGAGGCAGATGCTGCCCTGCAGGAAATCACCTCCTCCATGCAGGTGTGTTTGTGTGTACATGTATGTTTGTGGCAATCATTGCTAAGCCGGGCAATTCTCCTCCAGGCTTTCATGTCTTTTGCAACCCACCTCTTCTCATAATGCACCAAACTTTTCCTGGATTTCCCCTGGCTGTGCCTTCCTGTAGTGAAAACTTTTTTTATTTACCTTATGAGCATATATGCGCACTTGTTTGTTTTGTTTCTTCTCATCTCTTGATACTTGTTTCCATTTTGGTTCTGTCTTGAGGACAGACAGCTGAATGAAAGGACTGATAAAAAGGAAGCTGAAATTCTTCAGTATTCACTCTGTGGGGAATGTGCATTTTCATTTTGATGGAGTAAGGAGGGAGAAAAGTGAAAAAGTAAAACAACAAATGCCAGTGGAACCAGTTTGCAGAGAGATAATTAACCACTAGACTTGTCCCCTTGGACTGTAGCAGGGAGGCTGCCTGGGGAGAGCAGGAGAGAAAAAAATGAGCTGAGACAACAAGAGGAAAGCTGGAAACACACATCTATTGAGGCTTAATCATAATGGGAACATTCAATCCAGCGTGCAGTAAAGGACGTAAAAGTAGTATATTAGTCACCTTTTGACTTTGGAAGAGTTCAATAAATTAAGAGTTTTGCATTGAATAAAGTGTGGCTGGACAATATGGCTGAAAATTGTATCATGATATAAGCATTTAATTTCAGTCGATATCGATAATTATTGATTCATTTTTTTGTTGTAAATATTTTAAATGCTGCTAAACTTCCTTTTCTGTCTTAGCCACAGTTTTTACTCTACGTCGTTGTTTATTTTAAGCAGCTATGAGTCTCAGTGGCAAAACCTTAAACTGTTGTTGCGCAAGTTAACAATAAGTTGTTGCTGGGTAACCAAAGAGTGAGTGAATTAGTTGATGCCAGACGCCATACTTAGCTGGCCATAAGAGGTTGAGTGGCTATTTCTTGTCCAGTCCTAGTATAAAGGCATATGTCAGTATTAATAGATCTCAAAAAATTTAATTTCCCTTTTCATCCTGAATTGCAATTTCTGTCTTTGGTAATCTCGAAACTGGATCCATGAGAAAGGCTTTTATAAATTAAAAATTAAAATGTTCTATTCACTCAACACTCAGCATGGCATCTAAATTTTGGGCATTTTCAGATGACCAACTATTTTAATTCTAATTCTAGCAATTCTGCCAAGAAGAGTGTTTAATAAGCTAGGAATATCACAGAAACTTTTTTGCTTCAGATTGTGAATTTGAGGTGCATCTCAAGGGAATTTAGAGCAAGTTCTTTTTTTAACAATCCAGAATGCCAGTGACCAGAAGACAGAAATGGAAAAAATCAAAGAGAAAATGGCTCAGGAAATGTCCAAGATTGAAGAGAGAAAAGCCAAAATAGATGATGAGTTGAAGGAAGTTCAAGTAAGTTCTTGGTTTGACTGCCTTGCCCATTACTAGAAAAGAATGCCTTACATTTTCAATGCTAGCAATCTCATTTGCATTATCACTCACTTAACCATACTGCCCTGCAGCCTTTGGTAGATGAAGCCATGCGTGCAGTTGGAAACATCAAGCCTGAAGCTCTGTCTGAGATCCGCTCTCTCCGAATGCCCCCTGATGTCATCAGAGACATCCTTGAGGGCGTACTGAGACTTATGGGTGTCTTTGATACCACCTGGGTCAGCATGAAAAGGTAACTTTTCAACTCCTTACTGACTTCTCTGATACCAGAATGCTCTCTCTTGCTTATCTTTAACTCTGTTGTTTTCTGCAGCTTTCTGGCTAAGCGTGGTGTGAGGGAGGATATTGCTACGTTTGATGCTCGAAACATCACCCCAGAGATCCGCCAGAGTGTGGAAGAGCTCCTCAACAGGAACAAGGCTTCTTTCGACCCTAAGGTCAGACAGCCGTAGTCGCAGCCGAATGAGACATAAATGTGTTTTTGGTAGATGTTGGTATTCTCTTGATGCTGTTCTGTTTCTGGGGCTTGGAGGTGACACTGTGACTGCTGTGTCTGAGTTGTTTCTGACAGTAGGTGCTGTTTTTGCTCTCAGAATGCAAAGCGTGCAAGTGCAGCAGCTGCTCCTCTGGCTGCCTGGGTCAAAGCAAATGTCCAGTACTCCTTTGTACTGGAGAGAATCGAGCCATTGGAAAGAGAACAAGCTGGACTTCTGGAGTAGGAGACAAACACACCTCAGAAAAACACCTTATATAATTTTAATGGTGTGCTTCTATGGAAGCACTCCATCAAGCACCTGCTTGAAAATATTACATTATACACATACAGAATGCATAGCCTCTGTCAATCCTAAGAAAAACAAATGTATGAGAAACAATTTTATGTGTGTTTGTGTGTGTTTGTCTATCTTATCAGAAACCTTAAAAAAACAGAAAGTAGGAAGAATAACCTAGAGGACCAGCTCAACAATGTTGGAGCTAAAGTCAACAAGTTGAAAGAGAAGTATGCCCTCTGTTGTCTTCCATCCATTTTTATTATCTGTTAATTCTTTTTATTTTTGTTTATCCTCCTTGAGAAATCTTGTGGGACTTATGGTTACCTATTTTGCCTCAGTAGTCTGAGTCTAGCCAAAGGTTTCTTGATTTTATTACAAGAATCCCAGCATGAAAGAACAATTTTAAAGAACACTCTGGATGAGTTATATATATATATATATATATAATTTGTTTATTTTTTGAGTGCTTGAGCCACCTCCCTAACAAAATGCCACTGTGGGCAGTGAGCCAAATTACTGATATCAATAACTTAATGAAAAACGATCTTGAAATGCAGGTAGTACACAGCCTAGGTCTCTTTGAATCTATATTGCTTTGAATCTTACAAAACAAGTTAAGCTGGTGAAATTACATTAGCCCTCCTTTGGAAAAGACAATGTGTGTTTGAAATGCAGATAAAAACCTCTCTATCAATGCTCTTTTCTTGCATATACCTGTCACTGTTAGTACCGCAGATATTGCATTTTGTTGAGAAAAGCGTTTTTATAGCAGATTGTCTTTTATCAATTTCTATTTTTTCCTAAAAGCAGTCTTGCACATAAACACATCCAGTCCCAGAACACATTCTCTGGTTATCTGTTGGAATGAATCTGTCCTTCTTTAGCCTCATGTCATATAGTTTCAGTTTACATGATAATATTTTCTCCAGGTTCATCTAAAGTGTTAGTTATGGATCAGGGTGGAAAAGCCTTTTTTTCTATCATGTTTCTGAGACTTGTCCATACTAACCCCCTTTTCTTATACCTATTTTATGTTCTTATTTTCTTGTGTTTCATAATTATCTATTGTTTAGTCGTCTAATCGGTAAAATACAAAATGTCTAAACGTTCCAGTGGAAGCCACTGGATATTTTAACACTCTCAACCTTTGCTAATTAATAAAACCAGATAATCCTCTTGAATATTGTTACATAATATGAATGAGTCTCATTTTTTGTGTCTATCTCTATGTCTGTTTTCTAAATAAAAAAATATGGTCAGTATAGAAGCTGAAAATAACTTTGCTTTTTACAAGGGTTCAAGCAAATTAAATAATAAATAAATAATGTATAAAACTACTAAGATGAATCAACTCTAAACTTATTGTTTTAGCCACAAAAATCCTTCCACACATCATCTTCTCCATACAATCTTCATTCTTCAGGTTTCAACGTCACACTGCCGAGGCTGCAAAGCTGGAGGCTGAGGTGACTAAAGCTCAGGACACGATCACTGCAGCCCAGCAGCTCATATCACAGCTGGACGGAGAACACACACGTTGGAATGCACAGGTAGCTTGATGCATGGGTGTGCTGACATGCGCACTGCTGTGGGGAGGTTTACAAATGTACTCCAAAAGGGGCTCGTTTACAATGTAAGAAGCAACAGGAGCCGTCAGTGTGAGTGTGCGTGAGAGAGAGACATAGAGGAATGGATCCCGCTGCCTTGGGTCCCCTCTGGCTGTTTTTACTCCTCTCCACAGCATCTGTCTGCGCCTTAATTAAAACACTCAATCTCAGGCTGACACACTCACTCACTCACGCACACACCCCCACACTCTCATGGCCTTTTTCAAGGCAGCACCTTCACTTTCTGAGCACGTATTTCTATACAGTCTCGCTTAAACATATGCACATCGGCACTTTTTTTGCACACTCATCACTAGCTATATGTTAATTTGTTTAAGCTATTTAACTTTTTTCCAAAGAAAGACATGTACTCAATTAGCCTAATTTTATCCTCCATTATTTGGCTTTCCTCCAAAGTACTTTAAAGGAATCCTGATCAAAACATATGTGTGTTGCTGTCATTTAACTGTCATTGCTCATTCTCTTCTTTCATTCTCACCTTTCTTTACAATCTTTCCTCTGATTTCTCTCAAATCCCAATTGTGCCCATGTTTCATACTTTATTAACCTGCTCCTCCGTCTGCTCAGCAATCTTCTCTGTCTTGTTCGTTTTTGTTTCAGATGTCTGAGATACAGAATGAGTTGGACACACTTCCTCTCAGGGCTCTGCTTGCTGCAGCCTTCATCACCTACCTGTCTGCTGCTTCTGAAGATCGAAGGAGACACTGCCTGGATACGTGGATGGCTCAATCTGGATTACAGAGTAAAATACAGAAATTGTGCCTTTCGCATACTGTGACCACCATATGTATGAGTCGTGTGCTTACAATTCGCACAAACGCTCCTCCACCCACACATGGCCTAATGCCCTGTGTTGATACATATTGTGAAAGTACTTACTATGCCTTCGCTTGTTTAGCTATAATTTAGGTGAAAAGAACCTTTTTTATTTGTAAAAATTTTAATGATTTTGTGGGTTTTTTTAAAGTTGCCTTCTTATTCTGTTTTATAACTGCTGTCTGATCTACTTACACGAGACACTCATTCAAGCATTCTCACATCCTTTTTTTTATAATTAATTGCTAGTTAATACCCAAGACTAATTATACTCATAGCTCAAGCACCTCTGTAAAATATCAGGACCACAGAGACTGTAAATAAACATTGCCAATTACAGTAGAGTTTCTTACTAGTTTGAATTGATTAATGTTCATTCTGTTTTGTGGAAAAAAACCCCAAAAAACAATGGATAAAACTTTTGAAAGAATGAATGAAGAGAATGAGGAGAGAATAATTCAGTTTAACAGACATCGCCAAAAAATGTTCACTGATATGTTCATTTATGAATTAATCATTTTTGCTTTGCTTTCTGGATGAAAAACAAACTAAGGTAATCTAATAAATAATACTAAACAGGGTGTATTATGCAAAATTGACATTAGTCAGCTTAATATAATTTCATAATGTTACTACCTCATCAAAAAAACACATGGAGTGTTACTTTGATGTTGATTTTGTTCTTGCATGTTTGAGAAATCCTTGAATCTCCACTGGGTGCCTAAATGTGTGCTCGTACAATGCAAAGCCTATTTACCCTAAACCTCTGCATTGGAGCTGCAGTCCCCAGCTGAGATTCCACCTCACAGAGCATACCTCCCCTGAGCCTCCCCCACTCAGCGCCACCAGACTACTAGCACTTAGCAAACACCTGGTGGAACTGCAGGTCTGCTGAGCTTCTCATGCAAACTATATCACCCCTAAGAATGATTGTAAACAGAATCAGTGGAGGAGCATTATTGTGATGACCTGCTGAAGGGGGAGTGTTGGGAAGGGTAGGAGTTTCTTAAAGAGACGGAGGCTAATTTTAAGGCAGTTGGTAAGGCTATGATCTGGAGTCAATTTCTTTTTAAGATATACTTGATAAATACAGCATTTTTATAACATCTAAAGGTAATATAGCTGCTGGTCTGTGCTATAAAATGGCACTGTGTGCGTGGAAAATACTTAATAATGCCCTTTTATAACAACAATAGCGTGAAGAATTAAACAGAACCAAAACACACAAACTATAGCTGACCAGCTCTATTTGTATCTGCTTGTTTGTCAGAGTTTGACTTGCGATCATTCCTGTGCACGGAGAGTGAACAGTTGATATGGAAGAGTCAAGGACTGCCATCAGATGATCTATCCATGGAGAATGCACTGGTTATTCTACAAGTAAGACAAATACCCCACCATGTTCTACAGGCTTTTGGTTTAATAAAATAATATATGAATTTTTATGTCTCAAACATCAAGAGCAAAAACAATTATAAACTAGGTTGTCTCTGAATGTTTATTTGTTTTCTGTGAGGGTATCATTAGAAAATAAGTAAATCTAAGAATTAAGCTTAAATAAAAATGTAAAGTTGTGTCACAGTCAGGCTTCTATTGCACAGGTAAACTAGAATTATAATTATGGTCATGAGAAGTTGGATTTGTTCCCTCAATCAAAGAGGGAACCGATAATGGACTTGTGGTTTTAGTGTTGTGATAGATTTATATTTATCTATACACAATATAAATCTTTTACTAATTGAAAATATTCATTGCAAAAAGGAATGCTTTCATCATTGCCTTTCATCTGTCCTCCATTTGCATGTATTTATTTTTTGTGTTGTTTCTACCATTACTGCCTTCAGATTAATACTCTCAAGTTACAGGTAAGAAGTTGTCCCCTCATTAGCCCCCATTGTCCACAGATACTTTTTCTTTTGTCTCTTATGTTTTCGTCACCATTAGAAACAAGTCATTTTTGCTCTTTATGAGGTGAAATATTGTTAGTAATGTAAGAAAGGGAATAAATTTTAGTTTCATTCAAAATTAATCTCAACTGATGTAAATTTCTCCATTTAATGTTGATATTTATTGACGTTTTTGGGGACACTTGATGCTTTTTTCATTGCAATTACTAAATCTCCTTCTGATTGAGCCTGTTTTGGTACTCAGAGCTGAAAGTACTACAGTTATATTTTCAGTTTGTTCAAAGTTTTCTTTAGAGTATTACCATCTTCTGTCAAAGCTGTGTTAGAAGCACTGTTTTGTCAAAAAATGTTATGCATATGAAGGTGATTAAGGTGTGGCTATATTTAATTTGTCTTTATAAGACTTCAAAAAATCTTCTGTTGTGTCAAATTACAGTTTTTCTTTTTTCTCACCTTTTTATTTGGTTATTTCAGAAAAAGAAAAGAGACAGCTAGTGTCCAGAACAGATGTTTGTGATAGCTTGCAGAATTTCTCAAGAGGCATAAAATTGCAGGACTGTCAACATGAGAAAATTAACCTTCTTTGACTTAATGATTGTGATGTCATTCAAATAGGATGGCAGCACACTGTAACATTATTCATGAATTCACAATTACATAACCCTTTTCCAAATAAGTTTACCTTATCTTAAAACGTGGTGTTTTATGTTTTTCTCTTGTCAGAGTGTTGCTTGTCCATTCCTGATCGACCCATCGTCCAGAGCCACAGAGTGGTTACGCACACATCTTAAAGAACAGAGGCTAGAGGTTATTAACCAGCAGGTAAAAATTCACCAAGTGATTCAGTTAATCCTCATATTTTAGATTTTTTCCCCCTCATTTCATCTTTCCAGGTTAATCTACTCCACTAAGGCAATATTTAGGATATAAGTTGCTATAATTTATGTAACTTGGGGTATCGAACACTTTTGTTGCACAACAACAAAAAAAAGATAATGAAAGAATTTTGAACTTTATTTCTTTTACTAATTGAAAATAAAAACAATTAGTGTTTTATTCAGATTTTTGAGTGGTAGAGCGTGTGTTTCCTGGCCTTGATGCCTTTGCTGCATGTCTTCTCCCCTTCTCTCTACCCATTTTCTGTCTGATAACTCTTATTAAAGGCTACTAGTGGTTTTACTGTTTATGTGTCTGCTTTTCCAGGACAACAACTTCATGACATCAGTGGAGCTGGCAGTAAGATTTGGTAAAACACTTATCATCCAGGAGATGGATGGTGTTGAACCTGTGCTCTATCCGCTCTTGAGGAAAGACCTCATAGCTCAAGGTATTCACATCCACATACTGATGCATTTCTACCATGTCTGCTTCACAATCTTCCTGTAAGTCTGTAAATGCTGCTTATGCAGGTTAAAATGATCAGTTGCTTGTAGCTTCAATCAATGATTCAATCAAACAAGTTTATTTGTATAGAAAATGCCAGCAACAAGGCAGTTTAAAGTGCTTCACATCATAAAAACAAAAAATGAAAAATTATAACAGCGAACAGTCACCAATTGAAAAATCTGTGACACACATTACATTTTGTCGAGTGCCATCATCAATACACATCATATATGTTGGTCAGTGTTCCATTTATTATGGTTCAAAAACAACTCTAAACAGGTGGGTCTTTAGTCTTGATTTATAAGAAAAGTTTCTTAACAATCCTTGTGAAGGGAGACATCAGGCATACAATCGAAAATCTGTATTTTTCTTTCTACCGATAAAATTTAGTAGTATTTATTTTAGCAACAGCATCTAAAACATGTAATGTTTATTTAGAGGTTGTTACACAGATGCACATGTGGAAGTAAGAAAACAAATAATGAGGATCATTTTCAACAATTGAGTTTTATTTATTTAATTTATAGAGACAGATTGGTTGTCAATTTTGGGTCAAATTCACTGTATGAAAGTGATGGGCTGTGCCCCTTAGGTGCCCATTCAATGATTTCCCAAACAGGTATTTGTAATATATGTAGTAAAATCTAACCTTCCAAGAATAAACCTCTACCTGTCCAGACGTCTCTCTGGACATCAGATAAGCCGTAAGACTATTGCTCAATGTTCTTTTGAGTTCTTCCATTAATTTATTACCATAAAAAAACTATTACTATTATTATTTATTCATTTGCAGTACCTCCTAAAAATGTGTTTACTTATATTTTAAGCAGATTGAGCAGAATGTTTGAGACATGTGAGAGCACTGGACGGAATTTAGTTTGTCATCTATAAAACACCTCTAGGTGGTTTGTAAAAATAAAAAAAATGGACTGCTGCAGACGGCGTTGCCCAAGTATCATAGCTAAAATCGTTTGTTAAGACTCAATAAAATTTCCTGTAGAACTGCTGCATCACTGGCGACATCCACAAAAAAGTATTGCCAGCTTGACAGATTTATAAGTTTAATCCCACCAGTTAAACTCCCTCCTGTACTGCCTCATGCAGCTGCTTTACAGTAGAAGGTTTGAAAAAAAAAGAAAAAAAAACTCATCACCTGGCATTCTGGCAAGCTAAGGTAGTATGAGTTTATTTACATAACTAATTGAAGCAATCCAAGCAGAATGTGGTATTTTACTCATTTTCCAGGAGGCAAATATCAATGGAAACCAGTCAGTTAGGAAAAATCGAGCTGGAATATAAACAGATTTGCTCTAGTTCTGAAGTCAATATTCAAGATTTTAGCGTTTCCATCCACAGCTGTTTTTATTATGGTCTGGCAGTCACCAAATTAAACTGTAGTTAAAACATCCTTGAATGCAGTAAAGCAACTTAAAATGAATGTCGAAATCTATCAAAAGCCTGTTGTTATTGGATCCCAAAGTTGTTGATATGTGGAAAATAAAATGGATGTTGGTTAAATTAATTAGTATTGAGTGAAACCAAGGAAAATAAAGGAAAATCTGATATTTGGAAAAGCTCTAAAAAATTTTTCCAACCAAACAAACTAAAGAGCCGGACTTGTGTGTTGTGACGAGTGGGTCAAAGAGCTTTTATATAACAGACACAAATCCGGCACTTTGGGTGTGAGATGACACACCTCCTCCTTGCTCCCCAGTCAGAGAAAGCTGTTTTTCAGAGATAAAGCTGCAGTTCCCAATACACACCTCAAGCATAGGACCACAGAGAAATGCTTAGAACTGTGCTGACAAGATGTTTGTCAAACCAAACTCTGGATTGCTTTGCTGACATGCTTCAGCACGTCGTCAACACTGCTGCTAAACACGGCCAGTAAAATCTGAAGGACATTCTGCCTCATCCAATAACTCTATGAAGGCATGTTGGGAGAAAAGAAGCAGAGGTTTAGTTCTTTGTGGCAACAGAAACAAAACCCTCTCAGTTTAAGTTAGAATTTATGATTTGATATTGAGATTTTTGTTGACTATTACATTTTGATTATTGTGCTCATGTTCACCAGAAATAAAACTTTCAGTGTATATAAATTTATTTAAGTATACAGCCTATCAAGTAATATGTCAGTGGGTGCAGGCGATGCTGTATATAAATATTGTTGGAGAAGGCAGGAGTTTCTGAAATAGATAGCCAGAGAGGTCAGTAATGGTCATAAATTCAGCAGAATTTTAAAAGATAAAGGGCAATTTTAAAATATATGTGCTTGGCTATATACCCACATAAACACAAAGCACATTTTCCAGTGTTTTTATCTTTTAATAAAAACTTGGTGTTTTGGAAAATCTTGCTGAGATAACTCAAATTTGTTCATGGAAAAATATACAAATGCATACCTTTAACCCTCTGATGCACAAGTGGGTCCTTTTGGACCCGGTAAGGTCATCTTTTTGCAATATCTTTGTAATGAAAAGTTTTCATCACTTCATATTCCAGGTATTCCTCAACAAACATGTCATTGTACACAGCAGAAAGTATCATACTAAACATTATTTTGAATCAAAATGACAAATGTAGCATAAAAACACATTGATTTAAACATGGATCCGAAAAGACCCACTCAAGGAAGACTGTATAGTCAATGTGTCATGCATCAGAGGGTTAAACTACATTTTTGACAATCAAAATGTTAAATTCCCAGTGCCAAATTTATCAGAGGGGAATTTTGAAGGAATTAAAAACAGTGTTTTGAAGTAGCCTATCACAGACTTCAATAGGTGAATGTCATCATAGAGTGTGAATAAATAGCACATATTAAAGAAGAAATGAAGTGTGTCACATTGAGGCTGCTATCTCTTAAAGTAATTACTTCAGTTTATCATAAAAACTTGCTCTGTGCCTGTCAATTTCCATTATTTACACAATCCAAGAATAAGGGCAGCACCTCCCATAAGTGGCTAGTTTTCTTAGCTCCTGCAATGGTCATTTATGGTCTAGAGATTTTAATAAAAGAGAGCTCTGAATATACATATAGTGATAAAGATATACGTATATGTCTTCATATACATTCATTAAATAGATCAAATGTATTATTTTATCTATTTAATTTATTAAAACAGTCTAGAAACTAATATGACAGAAAAACAAAACACAAACTATCTTGTTTTCTATTTGATTGTTTTGGATTCTGTGATATAACCAATGATATTTAGAAGTTCTTGGTTTACTTGTTGGTAATTGCATACCGATCACATAAATATAACTCCGACTGGAAGCCTTACCTGTGAAAATGAGCATGACTCATAAGGCTCTGAATCATCCAGAGAAAGGAGGTTGTCAATTTGAAGCTAAAATAGAATGAGTGGAGACAAAAGAACTATGTGAAAGGGCAAGTTATCCACTCAGATTTGATGCTTAACAAGGTGGAAAAAAGAGTGAGAACATAGGCCTGGAAATGCTCCACTGCAGAAACCAGAAGACAAAAAGCAGAGGACACAATAGACAAGTTTTTAAGTGGCCATTATAGGCACACTTGCATGTCTGAGTAGAACATTATGTTATGAAGTGGCTCGCACCTTAATGTTGATATTCACACACACACACACACACACATATATACCTGCAGGTCCCAGGTATGTGGTTCAGGTTGGGGACAAAGTTATTGATTACAACGAGGAGTTCCGTCTCTTCCTGGCAACGCGGAATCCCAGTCCCATCATCCCCCCCGATGCCGCTTCAGTGGTCACAGAGGTCAACTTCACCACGACCAGGGCAGGTCTGCGAGGACAGGTATCCGAGCTGACACAAACACTCAGGCAAAAGCTCATCAGCTACATATTTTAACAACCCTGTTGGGAAATAAAGCAGAGGTACTGAATGTGCTGCCTGTGTATAATTTTTTTTTTTTCCAAGATGCACTTTGACTTTTTGAGTTTAATATCCAATGAGCAAAATCTATAGAACGTTTAAGTGGAATATTAGAATTGCTTTGTCTGAGTAGTAATTGCTTTGTATCACATCTTGAATGTGTGTTTGTGTGAATGTTTTAGCTGCTAGCCTTGACCATCCAGCATGAGAAGCCAGAACTGGAGACTGAGAAAACACGACTGCTGCAACAAGAAGAGGAAAAGAAGATACAGCTGGCACAACTGGAAGAATCTTTGCTGGAGGTAGACATTACACAACATTAACAAGCCATACATGTTTGACAATTTCATATCTTTGTTTTTATGCATATGTTATTATTAACCTGCAAACCAAAAAGAAATATATGCGGACAGATGGACAGGTTGTATTCTTTTGTTTCTGGAACAATTACTGTCCACTGCACTGCAGATGTTGAAGTTACTAAGTTCCACTGCTAGTGTGACGAAAGTGAACTAGACTTTATAAGGCTTTGTGTATAGGCGAATCAGGAGCAGTGAGTACTGCTGCAATCACTATACCTATCCAGTGTATCAGATGAAGGTAGAAACAACCAGTCCTCATTATTGATCCTATGTTTCTGTGTTGCAGGAAGAGGGCTTTTTCTACTGCACCACCCATCCTCCTTAATCAGTGGGTGCCTCAGGGGGGGCTTTAATGGCCATGCTTTTCCTTTTGTTAATTTTACTTCCCTGTGTTATTTTGAAATGTACAGATTAAACACTGTGTAATAATTTCACAACAATATAGTAGGTGGAACCATATAAAAATGGCATTATGTGCCATGTAGATTCTATCATGATGTTTCTACCTCAGCACATAATCAGAATGTTATCATTTGCAGTCAAATACCATAATATTGTCTTCCTGTAACCACAACAGATTAATGCTGATGTACTTTCACATTTGAAGTTGCACACCATTCTGATGGATATTCAGGCTTAGAAATACAGCATAAAAATCCTTTTTTTGTGTGGTCAGAGGGACATTTGGAAACTCTCATACACAGAGAGAATTAATGGCAATAGCCAGATGTCGGTGCTTCAGTGGTATTAGACATGTAATTATTCTTGAATCGTAGGAGCATATTCGACTTGACATTTCCGTGCTCTGCTGGTTTCTCATCTATTTTACTTGAATTTATTTGAATACATTTTATCACTTCGTTTCAGAGAGTTGGTTCCTCACAGCTGAGTGGGAGAGTTTTAGAACTCAGTGAACACTTATTTTAAGAGTTTGAAATTTCTTACACAAGGCTGTTGAAGCCCTAGCATCACTCCTTCTTGCAACTTTTATCAGATTACAGGCTTGAGATAAAATCACAGAAATCTAACAACATACTCACTCTCTCTCCCATCCCTCTTTTTCTCATCTCTCCCACTCATCTGTTACAACCTGTCCATCTGTCTGTTTTTCTTTGCATCAGACTTTGGCTACATCTCAAGGTAATATTCTTGAGAACAGGGAGCTGATTGACAGCTTAAACCAAACCAAGGCAAGCAGTGCCCTCATCCAGGAGTCATTGGTGGAATCACACAGGCTGCAGGTGTCTTTGGACCAGGTACTGTAAGTCATTTGTGTTCTAAAATCACCAGAAAAAAAAATGCAATCTACTCCTTTCCATGTTTTGGTAATGCTGATACTTGTTTTTAACAGCTTTTTTTTATAAACACACACATATACAGTGTCTTTTTATCTTGACAGAAACTTTGCATCGACTTCTATTAATTTCTATAGTCCAATCCCATAGTGGTATTATTTGTTTTGTAAACACAGCAGATGCATGCAGAACTTCACTGCACAAAGAGTAGGCCTTTACCCAGACTGGTTACCATGGTTACCCACATTTATCTTGCTGTTTTTACATTAGCTAGCATGTTGTCAGCATACTACAACTCTTTATCACAGTGTGATAAAATAAGCTATGCTATCAAATTGACATTAGTGAGCCATGAATGACCCATACACATTACATGCAGGTTAGTGGATAAATGGCCCAAACTTTGGTGGCCAGACATTACTTACCAGCAGTATTAAAGCAACTTTGTTCACAGTACGATCATTAACTTTCAGTGAGTTTCCCTAAGCAAGACAAGCATATCCATGGTTGAGCAAGAAGGGCACTGGAGTACAGTTTTTCTAAAATGTAAGTTTTCATAAAAAAAAAAAAAAAAAGGAATAAATGGAATTCATATTGAAAGGTGAATGGACCTTTAACCTCATCTAGAAACCCCAATGGAGCTGCGCCCTCTCCATTATTAGAAGATAAGCACATTTGGTCAGCGGCTTTTACTGCCATTTGCATTGTACTATGACTGCTGGAAAAGACAAGTGTTTTGTTGTCGACTTGTATTCAGAAATTGCTTCATTCTTGATGGTTGTGGAGGAGGTTCCACTCCTTTTGCTTCTCTGACTCTAATCAAAAATTTATGGCTATACAATTGCGCATCTGTTGAAGCCCTATTACAGCTCATTCTGAGCTCAAAATAGGCAGAATGGAGTGAGTTAAATCTTAGTATCTTAGAAGGATTTTGTGCAATAAGTGTAAAGAACATGTTTTACCATATAACCCATTGGAACTATCCTAACTTGTTTAAATGGAAGCATAACAGGTCTCATTTAAATATGAGTTCATTTTTTTTCTGGAACATCCAAACTTTGGGAAAATGTATTGAAAGGGATATTTAGACCAAAAATATTGTGTAGCTTACAGCTAAACCTTGTCTAAGTAACTACAGTACATGCAGTACTGCTGACCAAGGGAACACAGGTTTGGAAGCATATGTGCTGAAGGTGCATTACCAGATAATCCTTTAGGGAGCAGTGTTACACCAGAACTGATGTTAGTCTTTTCTCTCAATTGTTTTTGTTGATGCATTATTCTCTCCTCTCATTTTTTTTTATGTATGTCCTGTTTTTTCTCACATTCCATATCCCATCACACCTCAAGCTTCCCTCTCTTTCCTCCCATCCTTTTTTTAAATTAAAAAAAGTCTCTTTTGGCTTTCTGCTTATCATCTACATATCAGTTATGTTGTCCATCAGCAATGTGTTGTGTTTTATTGTGTTGTGTTTTATGTAACTTGTTACAATCTGTAAAATAAATGTTTTACTGTTTCTTGGTTTCATCTTTTCTTCTGTCTTTTTTTACATGTATTTTTCCTGCTCTAGGAGAGAGATGCCTACCTGCCCTTTGCAGAGAGTGCCAGCAAGATGTATTTTGTTATCACAGACCTGTCAAAGATCAACAACATGTACTGCTTCAGTCTTGCTTCCTTTTTGCGCCTCTTCCAAAGGGCTCTTCAGGCCAAGAAGGTAAAAGGATAACATTTGTACTGCTTTGATACTTCTCCCATTTTTACCTATATCAAAACACTCTTTTACCGCATATTGAAATACTACATATTATAAAACTTGAAAAATTATAACAATCAAAATTAACTCGAATAAAGCAAGTTCTTATTATTGTTGAGGAATTTTGCAAATTTTTAGACTCAAATGGCCCTTAACAGAAACACAAAGACTCCTTGCTGTGCTGATACAGCCAAACCTGGGTTACATCATATTAAGAACTAAAGCTGTTGTAGAGAAACCTCATTTGTTTTCTTTAGTTTAATAATTTTTGTAATATCACACTTGTTCTCACAGTTGTTCTCTATGTCTGACTGCCTGGCTTCAGGCCTTTTTTGTAAGAACTACAATAATAAAATAATAACACATTTAATTTAGAATCACCTTTCAAGACTTTCAAGGTAGTCAAGAAAGTATGCAGAGTGGGTGATGTTATATATATGAGCTGTGAAAGGTAGGTTTCTCTTAAGGATGACACCAAGGCCCTTGACCAGCCGGGAAGGGAGGACAGTAAAATTGTCAATGGAGAAAGAAAATAATCCAGATTTGTAGATTGTGGTATTTTTGCCGATAAGAAATATTTCAGTTTTATTTGCATTACTTTTGAGAAAACGTAACACCTAAAAGACAAAAACAAAATTCCTGTGTGTTCTTTCACGTTAGTTTAGAATCCAAGAAAAATAAAAAGGAATCATATGCAACAGAGCGCTGGTTACTAACGTTTGTCAAAATTTTATAAACTTAGTGAATGTTCAATGTCTTTATAAACTGATATCTATGAAAAGGAGAAAAATATGTGGAGCCAATTGAGGAAATATTGTCTGATTGTGATCTCTGTCCAATCAATATGGGCATTTCTGTTTGTAATCCATCTTTTCCAAAATGTGACAAAAGTGCAAACTATTCTTCTGCTGGGTTAATATATCTGACAACATGATGGATGATGCTGTATTCCATCAACTCTACTAACACCAGACTTTCTTCATTGAGAAACCAGGTAAATTTAATTTAGGTGGTTAAATATGTTTGGGTTTTTTTCAGTTGAAAGTGGCATTGTTATTTGTGTGATTAAAACAGAGTTGGTCCAGCTTTGTGGGATAGTATGACATTTTTGAAAATTAAGTTATGCTAAGGTTGTTTGTCAAAGTGTTTGGGGAGCTTAGTAGAAACACCCAACAGCAGAAGAAGTCGCTGGCTTCTTTTAGTCAAGTGGTAACAAAAAAACACTGTAGCTCCCTGATTAACATGTTATGTCTTGTAGAAGCCCTTACTAGTTGCCTGGCAACAGGTCAGACACAATACGTAGTCCAACTGCACCTCTCCAACCCTCTCATACTTTGTTTCTCAGTACTTTTCATCCAATGTCAAACTGTTGCTTTGAAAATCTGTGTACTTTTGGCTGGCAGAAGGTCATTGATTACTTTTATTTTAAAGGAAGTGATGAACTATGGCTGCTGTCTTCCAAGGATTTCTTTTTTACTTTGCAAAAAAGCAGACAGCCTTGATGCTGATGTTGTATTCTTTATCTATCATAACTTTATTGCATGAACATGCAGCTATCCTTGAGTTAAAATCCAGCAGAACAAGTATTTTTATGTGGCCTGAAGCTTTTATGTTAGGCTAAACTTTGATGCTTACATGGCTTAACAGCAAAAAATATTTTACATAGAATTTCCATAAAGTACAACTGTAAAGTAAAACCTGAGCAAAGAGTGAAAATAATTGAATGAATAGGAGACATCACAAAAAATCAAGAGATGAGGTTAAAACTAAGGTCAGCCAGAGAGCAACACAGACTGTCACACTGCTGTTTTCAAACAGAGCTTAAAACACTGCAATAATGAGAGCCCACACCCACACACATGCAGGTATACAAAGAGATAGAGAGCACTAATTTCTGACATCCTGTGTGGGTTGTCAGAGCCAGCACTGTCATCCAAGAGTATCACCTGATGGCAGAAGCTTGCCATTGCTGTTGTGTGTGTGCATGCAGGAAGGCCTGTGGACACTGTCAGCAACTGTGATCATAATAGGTGCACTGATTTACAGAGTCTAATTCACTTTGTGTTGTTCACTTGTTTGGTGTAGTGAGTGAGCATTTTTAATTTGCCAAGTGCTGCATGTGGTTCCTGAGATCTGGAAGAGGACTTTACCTTGTAATGGCTGATTTAACACACTGTTGTTTTCATACGCATACAACACATCCTGCTTTGCAAAGTAGGATGTGGCAGTGAGGAAAGAAAGGCTACATGGGTTTTATGTTTTACAAAAAAAAAAATAAGTTCTTGCATTTTGCCTCCTAACCCCTAAATGAAATCCGCTGAAAGCAGTTACCTTCAGACGTCACCTAATGGTTGAGTAGTACACTCTACTCTTAAAAATCATTCATTAAATTATGAATGTGGCTGATTTGTGAAGGCATTAGAGGTTTATTAGTGAACAAACTTCATAGTAGAAACCAAGGAATACATTGTATATGTCAGGGAGAAAGTTCTGAAGAAGGTTAAAGTAAGTTTATATTTACAACAGTATCCTAAGCTTTTAACAAAGCTCAGTTCAATCCACAATCTACAGCTGCATCTTATAAAAACAAGAATAGTTACTAAAACTGACAGATAAGAAGACCGTTGCTACTGGATCATTATCCCTGCACACATCAGAGAAGCAGCAATGGTAACTCCAGAGGAGCTGCAGAGATTCACAGCTTTGTTGACAGGATGTACAACTCCTACATTCTATGACTGGTCTTTATGGAAGAGTGGTGTTGAGAAAACCACTTTTGAAAGAATGCTACAGGAATTTTGCCATAAGAAAACAAAAATAAAAATATAAATGCTTAATTAGTTTCTTTTTACGTCACAGAAATGCAGTTATTGATGTGTCGACGTCTAATGTGACAAAATGTGAAACTGTTCAAGGGATTTGAAACTGGAGTCACAACACATAAACAGACATACACATGGAAGCTCCTTTCCTATCGATATATGTTTCTGCTCTTTCTATGAAGTCATAATTTGTAGTCAAAACTTTAATTTATGTGAAATATGTTCTTTTATGTTTATGTATATTTAGACAGATTTTGTTTTGTCTGTTTGTCCCTTAGAGGAATACATAATGAAGCGATCTGGAAGTAGAGGAAGGCAAGACAAGCTTTGGGAAAAATACACATTTAAAAATCAATACCATCATTAAAATTTTCCTTAGGCTGCTGCTCAAATTCAGTGTAAAGCACTGAATGCAAAAGAACTGAAACAAACTTATCTGTCTCTTTTTTTAAAATTCATTCTGAAAATAAAAATCCTCATTATATAATCAATGCCCATCAAACTTAACCATGAAATATTTCTCTGTACATTTTAGGAGGACCTAAATACCGAAGACAGGATTTCTGCCCTGGAGAACAACTTGAAGATTATGGTGTATGAATATGTCTGCCGGTCACTTTTCAAGGTAAAATACATTCATGTGAGCAAATGGAATTTCTGAGGATCCATGAAAATATCTCTACTCAGTTTTATTTGTTCAGGTGATGAATGGTAGTGACAAAGTAATGCATCCTACTGGTTGTAATTTGTGAACATTGTGTTCTTTGGCAAATTTATTTCAAATTAAGGATAAACAGTTGATCCAAAATATAAAAACAGTCAATAAATAATATTTTCATCACAAAATCTACTCCCTTTGTCTCTGTTAGCTACAGAGCTATTTTTTCTTCTTGAGACTAGATTTATGTACTGTTTTATATTCTAAACAGAAATGTTTAGAACTGATATAAAGTGCTTTGATTAGAAATATGACGTCTTACTCCTACCTTGACAAACACCCTAATTTTTTTAGCAGTTTAATTAGATGTACATTAATCTCTAACAGTGTTCTTACGGATCCTGTAGGTCAAAGACGCCATCACATAACCTTAGATATTAACTCCCTTCTACAGTGTAACCTTTGAAGCCAACACACTAACAATGTGTCACAAGGGTAATAAGAGGGTTATTGATTAGGCAGTGGATGTTAATTCTAATGTTTGTGCTCTGTGAGTGTTGCTATGTTGATGTATCACCTGTGGGATTGTGGGACTTTCAAGTACTGCAGGTGGAGGATAATATATGTATATTTAGTTAACAGCGCACATCTATGATCAACAGCAGCTCAGCTACTACCTGAGAGAAAACAACTGAATCTTTTCCTCTTCACTCAGGATTAGCATGTGTGCAGCTCACATGAAGAAGTGCGGAAAATAGATATAGCAGGTTCAACTTAATAGATATAGGTAGGGTGGATAGCTTTTACTGTGGGAAACTAATGATAAAGCTTGAAAAACTAAACCAAACATACATGTGAAGCATCTATATGATCAATAGACTAGAGATTGTTACTCTAAACAGTTTCCACATCTCTGCTCAGTAAAACATGAAACATAGGAGATTCCGTGTGTCCCAAATGCTTGAAATAAAGTGCTAAATGGAGAAACATTTAGGCTATGTTCACACTGACCCAAGTGACCCAATTCCGATTTTTTTGTCAAACCAGATTTTTTTTGCCATTGTCGTTCACTTTTACAAATAAATGCAACATGCTTGTGTTCTGCAGTGTGAACGGGCAAACGACCTGAAAGTATCCAACATGCGCAGTTGAGAGCGCAATAACGTCAGTGTTCTTGGTGTTCTGCCAACCGCCATAAAAAAAGAAGTGGTGCTCAGTGTTTGCGGAAGTAAACATTGATGCTAACGGTGGAGCATAGCTTACATATTTGAAGTTGTTGTCCAATCGGAGCCAGCATATTAACAACTTAATCCTCATTATAGTCCATCCTGGTTATCATTCTTCCCACTTGCTCATATCAGGACTCAGAATAGTGAGATTTGTCGAGTATCAGTGACATTCAGGTAAGATGGAAGCGACCTGGACGTTAGGTCGCATTTGAATCAGATACGTATTGGATATGGGTTGCATTCGAAAAGAATCTGTGTTGTTCAGACTGTTATGAAAAGATCAGATACAGGTCACATTTTCAAAAAAAAAAAATTAAAAATTGAAATTGGGTCACTTGAAGCTGCAGACCTATTAATTTAAAAAAGGTACATTTATTATTTTTCCAAAGATTACCAAGAAATTTCTGATTTCTGCATCTTGCCAAATCAGAGCTGAATTTGTGAATCATAACATGCAACAAAGTCTTTGCGATATAGGGAAAGCCTAAGCCTATAGGTTATTTCACAGTTGTAACTGTTGATATTAGAAAGCTACATCTGCACCTGTTGAACTACTTATTGTGCGGGGGTCTGCTGCTTCATCCTTCTGTATTTGTTTAACTGTACAGACTGGATACAAAGTTACACAGACCAGAATTGCAGAAGAAGAATTCCTATATAGTTAGCACTCAAACATTGAAATCAAAAGTTTCCCAAATTGTCTCCAAAGGCTATTTTTTTTTCAGTTTTACTAAGCTTATACTAACGATTATCAAACTCTTAAATGGCAGCACTTATGTATTCAATTAGATATTAAGCTTCTATATGTACTTGGTTTACACATAAGGGAGGTCTGACTGAAGCTAAGTGATTAGATCAACAAGGTCTCTTAACTCTGCCACTTTACAAAGCACAGCGTCGACATATATTACTCTTGTATTGTAATTCTAATTCAGCTGTCTTTGCGAGCCAGTTGTTAAGTCCATAAAAATTAGATTTACATAAATTTGCATGTCAACCACTGAGGCATTATGCCTGTATTTCATTGTGGGTGTAAATAGGGGCACAATTTCCATGTTTTGTTGTGTTGTTACACAGGAAAGAAAATTGATACTGTCACTCCAGTGACCAGCATTCATTTATAAAGTCCTATCTTCACTCTCTTTATAACATGGACTCAAAATATAATAATCAGATATTTAGGAAAACACATACTGGATTAACAGGGTTTGTGTTAACAGTTAATAAAATCTCTTGGCAACTGTCTCTCTGTTTCTCTCTGTGTGGGAGCAGGATAAGCATCTAGATTAATGGCTGTATCTGTTATCTTTATTATCTTTATTCACTAGCAGATGTGAAAGACAGTAGAGTAGGTACACCAGAGGACTGTTAGTGTTTAAAGATGATTCAGCAGCCCATGCAGTACTTTCAGTCTTTGGAGAGCTTTTTACTATCTCTTATGAGCTTTTACAAATTCGCCAGACTGTACTCTACACCAACAATATCCTCTTTTTCAGTCAACATACTGTTTGGTCAGTTTTCTATCCATTACTACCTATCCATTATTTTTGATATACTGAAGACAGCTACACTGAATGTATATAATTGACTTTATAATTGACTTTATGACTCAGTCTCATCTCCCTATTGTTGTCTCAGGCTGACCAACTGATGTTTGCAATGCATTTTGTGAAAGGGATGTATGCTGAACTCTTCCAGGAGAATGTGAGTACATTTTTGCTTTTTTTAGGGTTTCTGAAGTCAGTGACAGTTTGATTGCATAAATTCTAGTTTTGCCCAGATGCAACTTTTGATGGAGCTGTTTGTTGCAGGAATGGGAAGTTTTAATCGGATCCATTGTTGGAGAAATGTTTAAAAAAGAGGTAAGAATGCTTATTCATTCATTTGCACCATAAAACAAATATTTCTGTCTCTAACATTTTTCTTTTTTCATCAGGAATTCCCTTCTTGGATTGATCAAGAGAGGCATGGGGCAGTGGCCATTTTGAAGGTATGTGCACTAAAATATTATGTAACCTGTCAAACAGTAAAACAGAACACTAGATATTTAATTCAACTTGAGACATTGGAAGTATAATATGGGATCAATTAACATTTGATGGTAAGTTTGTCAGTTTCCCCATCTGAAGATTAGATCTGCTTCTCTAATGTAATAACTTTCATCCTTGTCATTTTTAACCACCTCTTGCTTTGCAGGCTACTTTCCCAGCTCTTTACCAGACTCTGTGTTTGAGTGACTCAGACTTTTGGGTGTCCTTCTTGCAAAGCTCACAGTGTGAACAGGAAATCCCATCGTCCATCACCAGAAAGATTAGTCTCTTCCAGCAGGTCAGTTTCCATTCAGGTTTTAGCTGTGAAGTAATGAAACTAAATCAGATTTTCCCAGCTGTTTGATTAACGCTGGCTTTTTTGTTTTGGCCAGCAAAATCTTTCTTATTTCTGTCACAACAGCAAGCTGTCAATCTCTTTTTTATTTCTGATAAACTAATGATTTTAACAAATATTTGTTAAATAAATAAATACATTATAGAAAAAATAAGGAAGTGTTAAATTTTAAAAATTATTTAAGAAATAATATTAACTATTTCTTCTGACTGGAATATCATCAAATATGTCAATTTATTTATGTAATTCAATTTAAAACTTATATAGATTCATTAAACAAAGAGTTATCCACTTACAGATGTTTTTTACTAACTTTAGGTTGATCGTAGCTTAGAGCTAATGAAATTAAAAAATCTGTTTCTCGGGCATTTTATGTCTAAGAAACATTTTATGTAATTTATGTTATACAGGACCTTTTTTCAACAATGTTATGCTGCTGATCACATTTTGAGATGCAAGTTTTGAGGTTTTATTTGCTGTGAGTTATATTAACCTAACGTTTGGAAATTGATCACTGTGTGGAGTAAAACATAAAGAAGTGTCTCTTGTTTAATTGAGTTGCTGAAATAAATTAATCTTTATATTATATTTGGATATACTAAGATGTACCTGCATATGTTTAAACCCTAGAAATGGCATAAAGTGCATTCTTTTTACAATGACTCTACCAGTTGTATGTTGAAGTCCAACTGTTTAAATGTGTGACTTAACTCCTTCACCATAGGTGAATTCAACCTTTTTTGCAGAGTGCTATTTTCTGATTTTATTTTGTTGTTTTTACTTGTATGTACTCTGCCATATATGCAGCTGCTGTTAATTCAGGCAGTGAGACCTGACCGTCTTCAGAGCGCCATGACAGCCTTTGCCTCTCAAGCTCTTGGTAAGAGTTTTACATTTTTTCTTTAACTTTTAGAGGTTTTGTGGGGGTCCATACTTTATCAGACAAATGCATTTGCACTTCTTAATTATTTGACCTTAATGTTTATTGCAGATGTTGGATGGCATATAATTTGACGAAATAACAGAGCAAGAAAACAATAACCTTCTTTGAAAGAAATTTAGATAAATGTTTTCTGTGTTTTCAAAATTCACACTTAAATAAAATTGGTTGTGATTTAAAAATTAGCTATAAACAGAAAGTAATAGGGGCAATTTAAAAAGGATAGCATGCCTTCTTCGGGTCTGAGAAGATGCCCAGCCTCAACTGGAGGAATTGTAAGCATCTGAGGAGCCATTTGTAGTGGGTTGGGCATCTGGTTAGGATGCCTACTGGATGGCTCCCTGGTGAAGTTTTCTGGCCTTTTTGCAATGATAGGATACCCAGAGGAAGTAGAGAATTATTTTTATTCGACTGACTTTGGCATTCTCCTGGATGAGCTGGCCCCAGTGGCTGGGCTTCTCTGATTAGGTTGTTGTCTCTGCAACCCAACCAAGGCTTGTGTGAAAGATAATGGATGGATGTATTTTATCTCTCGGTGCCTATCTCAGTTATCATGACCATCCTCTGGTGGAAGACAAACCTGAGGATGTAGGTTCCTTTTTAACTAAAAGTGTAGCAGCACGGCTTTACAACATGCATCATCAGTGTCCTTGAAATATCTACCATTTCCACCATAATAGGGCAGGGGAGGTAGGGGGAGAGGGTAATTATGTACACAAGATTTGAATAGGTGGCTTTGAGAAAAAATAAAGCTGCCACACAAATCAGCAAAGAGTAGTAATTCACCCAAAATGATGGCAGTATTAAGATGTAATAGCTGCTAATAAAAGATATATAAGCTTGCATAATTTGGTAACGAGATAAATGGAGATGACAGTCTGCATTAACCAAGTTACTGATCGATGTTCTTACCTCCTTTATATAAAATACACACTTTACACTCATTGAACCTTACAATTTGTCATGTTTTTAGTGTTTTATAGCTATGCAGCAGTTCAAAATAAAATTAAAGAATTCTTACGTTTGCTACATCTCAGAGAAACCTCTTTCCTACTGCTGCTTTGTGTCATTGTGGCTCTGCATGGTTTGAAGAACATGCCCAAATTCTTCCTGGCACTGACATTTCTTTTTTTTTTTTTCTTTGCCTCACTCTGGAAGAGTCTTGCTGTAACTGTGACTGTGGGGAGAATATTAACCGGAGACATTTGACCCTCACCTACATTGAATGCATTTAGACATTCACTTTCTTGCTCTCACATGGATCAAGGCTCACTGACCAGGATTTCAACTTGTTTCCACTAGACCTTAGTAGATTCCTACTCCCTCTAACATTTTTGCCTATGAAAAAAATTGTACTAACATATTAATTTGTTTTCTCAAAGGTTACACCCTTCTACATCCGTTATTATTCACTTTCATCTGGTTTTTGTATAATAAAATTGCCGTTGTCTTCCAAAATGTAAAAATAATTTAGCAATAATTTGATAGGGGTAATATGTAGGTTAGAAATACCAACTTTCAGATTTGAAGAATTTACAAAAATGTTCCCTGATGTTGGAAATCCAACCCTTAGTAGCCAAAATCTGTTTTGGTATGTAATGAGCAAACCCACTGTTTACTGGCACATTTAATTATTTTGATGTTATTAAATTTGTAATCTTATAATTTTTGTAATGCAGAGAAGTACACTGCTATTTTCTTTATGCTAACAGGGTAACTATGCATTTCAGTTAGCAAGTCTTACTTTTTTTTTTTTTTTTTTTTTTACTTTTTTACTTTTTTCAATGTGAAACAGTTTACTGGATTTGACATTATTTCCAGATGCAGATTCTAACATTTGAGGTAATTAGTGCACAACCACAAGTTTCTGATCCAGCAAACATTAACGTGCTTCAAAAGCTAATATTTTTTACAGTTGGTGCTTATTAGTTAGTGCTTATTATATATTTCCTAATTAACTATCTAACAATTACAACACAACTTTTTTGAAGTACCATTGTAAAACCAGCAGTATTTGTTCCCTAGACTGAATGGATTTACATAACATTGAAGCAACAAAGACAGACATTAATTTGTTACCAGTGTTTTTAAATTATTCCAAATTAAAATAGACTGTTGCATTTAAAAAGTAAGTTTTTACCTTGAAATAAGACATTGATCTGCTTGTGTTTTTGACAAATGTGTTGTTTGTTGAATAATATGTCTTGTGTGAATCTCAAACTCACGAATAATGAGACGATTCCACTAACATCCCTTGGATGATGTTTGTGCAATGCCCAGTTAAATTTATCATCACATTTATTTGGCTTGAAAAGCTTGGACTCTCTGCTCTCACATGGATCATACTGTGTTCACGCAATATGAATAAGAATGACTCTCATATTCCTAATAATTTGCCATGACACTTTTCTCTCTAGCATTTTATTGTATTTATCTGTTTTTAAACGTATACTTTACATTTGATAAAGTTTTACAGATATGTAAGAGTTTGTGTATGTATATATATGGGTTTGGTTGTATATGTGTCTACAGTGTGTAATGTTGTCACAGTGTGTAATGTTGCATTGTGAGCTACAGCAACAAAGGACAAAAACTTTGTATGTGTAAACATACTTGGCAAACAAAGCTTGATTCTGATTAGTTGTAATATTTTGGCTCCAGACTTTATAATGACAACTTAAACTGTGAACAAATTCTTATGCTTAGTTTATTTTCATTTTTGTGTAAGATTATATATGGTTATGTTTTAAGTATTTGGGCCAAATGTATCAACAAAACAAGATGACCTTAAAACCAACAGTGTCAATGATACAATTTGTACATTTATTCTCAGTAGCAGTGTAAAGTATCATTCTTTACATATAGATTGATAGTTTCTATCATACCGACTTTTGTATGTTCTTCAAAATCTTTAGAATCCTTTTTCTTTCTTTTCTTGTTTGTTAGTTGGTGATTGTATTAAAATGCTAACTTAATCATGACACAGTGATAGTCCTCAAACTCCCAGTGAACTCATTCAGTGAGTGGCTAATGCATGAGATGGATAAGATTGCGCATGGTTTTGAATTTGGGGGGAAAAACATGCAAGACAGAGGGATGAAACATCAGAACAGGACAGCGGAAGAGTTTTTTGTGTATGCGTATGTGTTTTTGGCAGTAAATCAGTATGCTAATGAGGCATGGTCTGTAATCCTCTTACAGCTAATCTCACTCAATCCCTCCAGTCCAGGCCTGGGCACTGCTCTCTGTTCACACACACACACAGGCATGCCTCAGTGAACATAACACACACATATGCAGGACTTTTCAAAAAGTACTAAATCTTTTGCACTTATATATACACAGTGACTTTGGTAGAGTACTTAAAAAAAATATATTTTATTGAATCTATGTCTTGGCCTTTGCAGCAGCCTTAGTGAGACTTGTGCTGTTATCTTCTTCACTTATATTCACCCTGTTTTCTGTTCTGTGTTATGGGGTCCAAGGTGAACTTTTCTATTCACAGGCAGAGGATGCTGGGCTGCAGTGCGAATACTGATTATCTGACCATGCCAAAGCCAGTTGTGTATGAATTTTTGTTAGCAGATCTTATGCAAATTCTTGATTTTTTGCATACAAATATGTTTTACTTCATTTTACCGATTCAGTTCATTCTCCCAAGACTTTGTGCATGTTCTACTGTGCAAACCATTGTAAATCACTTTGAATTTGGTAGCACACACCAAGTTAATGTTTAGGCTTGGTCTTTCACCTCAATCAAAGTAGACAGCATTTTGCACAAGTGTATGAGTGTGTTCACATTAATACATCTTTTAATATATCCACAAGTAACATCCCATCGGAATTTCCAGGACAGACTCTTGTGCTGTGTGGGCATGCATTTCACTGTTGACTCATACCTCACCATCAAAATCAATATATCACAGGAGCATAAAGGTTTCAGTAAAGCAACGCAGACTCAATTACACACTTAGAGTTACACCCACATATAAGAGGCTGTTCTCCAAACACCAGCTGGCTGACAAGGTATTCTTTTGCTGCGTGGTGATTTCTGCTGCCGCAATCCTACCTCTCAATATGCATAGCACGTCACCCTCCCAACCCCTCACTCTGTCTTTCTTAGTGTCTTCCTTTTTGCCCTCTCCCCTTTCACCATCATTGCCTTCCCTATAGCCTCCCCATCCTCCTCACATTTTCTCTCCCAACATGTCTGCATAACTTACTCTATTCATAGTCTTTCTTTGTTTTATGTTTGCCAATAAACTTCCATATCTTACCACACCTAAAGTTCACCAAATCTGTCTTGGCTCTAATGTGTTTCCATTTGCCTCCAATTTTGTTTTGTTGCTATGCTCCTTGATTTCTTTGTCCATCTACTACATGAACAATGTTACTTTGACACTCATTATTAAATTATCTTCACACATTAAGGTCTATGATGTTGAAATGCCAATCTTCCATTCGGAGGGTTTAATTAGTTAGTTCACTTTATTAAAGACACATGGGTCTATAGCAAAATGGGGCAAGAGAAAATATTTAAAGACATTTCACAGATATATCTTTTACGCTCCTCATTATCATTTAATATGTCTCCTCCTCTACTACAGGTATGAAAGAGCTTTCCCCTCCTCCTCTGAATTTGCGACGTCTCTACACTGAGACAATGGAGTGGGAGCCGGTGTTAATCATCATCTCTCCGGGGGCAGACCCATCCCAGGAGCTTGCAGAACTAGCAGCAGAAACTATTGGCAGGGACAATTACCATGAGGTAGGGAACAGCAGAATACAAATATAGAACACACAGGAGATTAACAGGGGCTAAAGGGTTTTCGACAGACTAGCACTATCACATCCACAGACTGGGGTGCCATAGCTTGTTGAATGTTTTTGTGTATCACAGTTTTAACATAAATCCTGTGTCACTGTTCTACCAATAAGGTTTTGTAATGCACTGACTAAGGGAAAGTGGTGTTTAAAGATGTTTTTATTCCTCAAGTTACTTACCATTAAATTAAGACAAGAAAGTCAAGTTTTAAAGAGTATTATGGCAAAGTAGTTTATATAAGTAATCAAACAAGTAATATCCACTTCATGCCACTGGCTTTAAATGAGAAAATGCTGATTGAGGACAGAGGTGAATTAAAATATTAGGCAAAGATTCAGCTTATTAATTTTGCAAGACAGCAATGGACTGAAAGACAGAACATATTTTTTCCCACTGATTCCATTTGTCTCTCCCTGTTCCCAACTCTTCCTCTCTATCTGTTTAGATCTCCATGGGTCAGGGACAGGCTGATGTGGCCCTGGCCACACTTAGAGAATGTTCTCGAAATGGAGACTGGCTTTGCTTGAAAAATCTTCACCTTGTCACAGCCTGGCTGCCCCTTCTGGAAAAGGTAGGTACTTTCTGTTTATGCTGTTTTTGTGGGATATGGCTTTAAGCACTAGAATATATTTGTTTTATATTGTTTTATGTTAATTCTGTGTTTTGTGGTTTTTGCTAGATGACCATGACAATTAATCCACAGAAAGATTATTTTATTAGCAAAATGGATTCAAACTACCCATACTCATGAGGGATGTAGGATTCAAAGTTTTGTGGCCGATTTTCACAAAATACATAAAAAGGAAAGCTTCAACCTATTTTTATCTTTACCTCTTCAGTCCCTCCATGATTTCACTTTTGTTTTGCAGATTATGTGGTGATGTAGAAATTTTGCAATATTTTTTCCTCATTAAAAACCTTCCAATATCTACATATATAGAAGAAAAAGAGAGTCAGTTGACCTGAATTGTCCACCAGAATGGGCATGCTCAAATGTCAGAGGGTTTTAATGTTGATCTGGAGGATGAATGAACTGGAATTACAAGTGCCAATTCAGCCAAAGTTTTGAATTTGGGAAACATTTCTCCAACTGAAGCAATCAGAAGTCAGAAAAGCTCTGTGAACAAGGGGCAGCAGGAGGAAATCCCACAACATATGTGCTCCTTCTGGTGCACCAGACGTACTCCTGTCCATAATCCTGCTGCGCTCTGTCAGCTCACGGATAGCGAGATGCATTGAGTCCAGGTCAGAGATGATACTCAGATGAACATTTTTGATTGAGTTAGTTATCTGTACCCTGTGTGTTAAGCTGAAAATGTTTGGATGTCTGCACCTAGTGGTCAGCAGTGTGAATTGTAATTTGTTAAAATGTCTGACGGCCTTCAGATTTTTCTGTAACCATTTTAAAATTCAGTCAGATGAAAAATATTTCATTAATGCAACTGAGGGCAGAAATAACAAATACTATCATCAGTGAGTGAGAGTTAGCAGTCACATAAAACCAATGTTTTTAATTGTGAATATATGTATTAGCGCTGTCAATTGATTAAAGAATTTTATCAGAATAATCACACTCTAGCACCGTGGTTCTTGTGGAAATGGTGCCCTGGGCAAGCCTCTCCTGACGCACCCCAATTAAAATTCAAGTAATTATCAGTTGTTGTTTTGTAGCAGAAAGCAGATAATGTAGTCTCCCAGTTCTAAACAGCAACTGTGGAGTAAGTGAGTAACTGTGCAGTGGAGGCTTACTCCACTAAACATACATGCAAATAGTAGCAAACTTACAGATAATATATATTTTATTTTTTATTTCTTGCCATATAGCCAGTATCAAAAACTTGTTCCTCTCCGTTCATTTCCTATGGAACTTGTATGATGAGTCACCAGTCACCTGTCCTCATCCAGCTGAGCGGCTGGCGTAATAATATGAAATTTTGAGCTCGTACAGATGTTTGCATTAGGGCTAGCGATGCAACACATTACAGTTTAAAATTTTTCAACATTTGTTACTGTCTGCTGTCAAAGGAAAACTTTTGCCTTTCACTGTCATTTGTCACTCCCTGTGTCGAGTTCATCACGCAGTGCCATGAACTTATTGACTCTCTGTGGGAGGGAAGCTTCAGAGGTAGTTTGATTAGTTTGTGCAATGTAATATTAAAATGTTTATATGTATGTAAGTGTTTTGGGGGGGTTGTTGTTTTTCTCACTCTTCACAATAGATCAATGTGGCATACTGAATAAAACATTGTGATAAACTGAAGCAAAGCTTAGAAAAATATGGCACAGGTTCGCAACATGAAATGAGAGAAAATTCTGTTTCAATTCACTGAGTTTAGACAAAGCCTGCTTCTCAAAGGAAGTGTGGAACTGAAGACATAAAATCCATCTGTTGTCCTGATCTTATGTAGCCAATTCAGAGAGAAATACATTTCATGAAGGCCATCGATTTAAAAAATAAAAAATAAAAATAAAAAATAGGCACATTGGACTATTCAGCTTATTGCAAGTCTACTTAATTCTGAAATCTGTTCCCTGCACAGAAACATGAAAGAACAAGGGGCTATTAGATTTTGTAGAAAAGTCTCCACATATGTGCAGTTGAGGTAAAGCAACTTTATAGCATCTTTTGGCCGAAGTCAATTTGAGGTTATGTGTATGTGGTTATAATTGGGATTACTAACAACATAAATAAAACACATCAAAATAGATTTAGATTAAACAGATTTAAAAATAAAATAATAACCTATAAGATTAGGCAACAGCAAATAAAAACGTTTTAACCTTGTTTTAAAGGAGCTCAGGATGGCAGCAGTCCTGCGTTGTACAGGAAGTTTATTCCAATTTTAGGCTGTTTCAGAATGTTTGCTTCTGACTTTTGGTATAGTGAGTAGGTTTCTAGCCTTGTCAAAGATTTTTAAACTGACACACTGAAATCACTGATTTTTAGTCTATGCTGTTTTGGTCCAAACACTAAGCCAGTAATCAATCTGTTCAATGCATTTAATGAGAAAAGGAGAGCACATAATTGCTGTTGGTGCAAGAATGAGAGACAGTGCCTTAGAGAATACAGACATATAGTGTACCTTAACTCTGATATTTGCAAAAGTCAGCCAAATTTAGGCTTTTCCATAACAGTTTGTTCAATCCTTTCAATTTTAGAGAGTAATTTTTGCCATAATGTCCTTAGCCTTTATGTTAATTGCTGAATATTCAGTGCTCTCTCACATCCTGAATGAACAACAGATGTGTCTCAATATGTTGTGATAGTTTCTTATGTCTCTGAGCTTAAAGAACTCATCAAAACTGAAAGTAGATAATTTTCTTCACTCACACCATCCACAACAGAGAGTGTTGTTGTTGGGGTTACCCAGTAGAACTTGGGTACATTTACCTACATTAAAAATATTGGGGATCATGGTCAAGCTAGGTGAAAGTTGTCCCTTTTTTGCAGTCTTTCTTGTGATGAGATAATTTCAGTGCTACACCCCAAAACAGTTTGCTATATGGACAGAGCTATAGCCTAGTCAGTGTCTTGTCTTCCAGAGTGATGGCTGGCATCAAAGCTTCCTGGCATCAAAGCTTCCTGTTTTAGTTGGGATTAGGGTTAAAGGTCAGTGGAAAGTACAGCCTGGAGGATGTTTTGTCCTAATGCTGCATATGTGTCCCTTGCTTCATCCCAGCTAATTAGTGTTTATCTGTAATAGTACACTGCCACACACACAAACTCACCCCAACGCACATCCTTGCATGCACATTCTGCTGCCTGGCCAAATTATCATATCTAAAATTACCTTCTGTCCTTTGCTTTCTCATGCACATTTTGCATTCCACCTGTCAGGACATATTAGTGGCTTTGGAGGTGCTTGTGTGTGTGTGTTTCCTGCCTTCGAAGATATACATGTAGGTGTGTGTTTTTTGTTTTTTTTTTGACGATGATATTGGTTGGAGTCAATTTTTTTGGGGGGGAATATTGAATCCTGGGTGAATTTATCTATTCCCAGCAATTTCTTAGATTTTGTTTGTGCTCCCTGGTTTTCCTGGGGCTCTGTTTTAGTGTTGTATCAAAGTAGTAGGTCATTTCTCACTGGGAGACACAACTGTTGGTCATAATTGGTCTGTGTGTGTGCCTGTATGATTGCATATATGTGTGCTCTCACCTATGTGGGCGTGTGGACCAGAGATCCCCTTCTGTTCAGTATGCTCTCATGTGGTGGCTTAAAAGATGGCTTATTACATTCATTCATCCATCTCACCATTCTCACCACTCTGTCTCCTTGTGTGTCCTCTGTATCCAGTTCCTTCTACTTCTGCACTTTTCACTCTTCAATTTTTATTGCCAATTTTATTTCTTCAATTGTATGACATAAACTTCTTGGCTTGACGTTTTGCACATCCACTCATAAGACTGAGGTATCAGTTTAAAATGAAAAAGCTACACAACCCAAATGAATAATAGTGGTAATATGTAGATGAAAGAAGGAACAAAGCAGTGAAGAGATGAGGGTAAGGAATAGTGAGATGCTGTTTGTAGGGGGAAATCTGCAATGGGAATATTATGTTTGAGCATCTCTCTGTATTTCAGTATCTATGTCCATCTGGTCAGTCTCACTGTATGTCTGAGTTGAGCTTCTTCATGATCTTGCATCTTTTCACCATCTGTCTTTGTTGAGCTCACCTCGTTCTCTTTAGCAGTTGGCTCGTTAAAGAGAGCAAGAAAAGGCAAGGTGGTATGTGTTCATAATTTAATTTGACAGTACAGATGTCATCTCATTCCCATTTGCTCATAATAATTCCTTTCTTTACATCCCTATTCTAAAACTACTCTAAAACTACTGAACCTCTAAAAACTACTGAATTGTTTTGGTATTCCAAATACGGGGTTAATGTGGTTAGGACTGAAGTTGGGTAGAATTAACCAAACATTTGGGTTAAAAACTGTAACCCACTTTATTAGATCAGAAAAGACAGACTGCAGTTTTGAAATGCACAGCACCTTTGTCCGACTCCAGTGAACCTTTTCCACAGAATTAGATGAGAACTGTTTAGATCAGTGTTGACCATTTCACTTTCTTAAAGGGCCGCTTGAGTACATATGATTTTTATTGATTTGATGTCGGAGAATATTAGAAGAGGGCCTGCCTCTTGATTTTAGTCCTTCATTTGATCTTGTCACCATTTTCATTTCTATTTTTTATCTAAGGTCTGAGAAGTATACTGTGAAATCATGTCTCACAGGGAAATCAAAATTCCAGCATGTATAAATCACCACTTCCCGTTGTTGTTATTGTTTCTGTACATGTTCTTTTGTCCTGCATATTTCATAGTTGCCTCTTGATAGGCTGGTGATTGTGCACACAATTTATTCCATCCTCTGCCCACTAATTACTAGAGAAATTCACCATGAAATAAACCTGCAAAAAGAAGGCGAGTATAGAAAATTGAAGGATTTAATAGAAGACTTCTGTATATTTAAAACTCTTTTAACTTATCAAATCTAGGAGTAGTTTCATTTCAGCCCACTTGTTAGGCTTAAAATTGAATATAAGTCACTTTAAGCTTATTTTGGGTTGAAAACAAGCTTAAATGCTAAGTCAAACCTATAACCCCGCGCTCTCTCTTACTTTGTGTTTAATCAATCTGTAGCTGGATCCCACCAGCAAGGGACATTTGACCCTTGACTAGATTATGTAGATGAGGTTTTTTGTGACCTGGAAGGTTTTAGAACAAACTGATCTTTCCAAAAGTCTGTTATGGGTGATCTGTGTTTGTTGCAGTGATAATCACCATTTAATATGTTGTGATTTGTTTCTTATCATTGTTCTAAATAGGGTGTCATGGTATTATCAGGACTTTCTACATGTAATAATTCTTATCGGTGGTGTGCATTTGCAAAGCCTGTTGGCTTGAAATATATCCTTATCTATTTTTGGCTAAATGGTTTGGCTTTCAGTCTCTGAACTGCATGAATAAATTCTAGCAATGACACGATTTCATGTCCAGATACTAGAAGAGATTGACTTTTACTTCCATCTCTATTTGCCCTTCATACATCTTCTTTTTTCTTTGTCCTCTTGTATTTTATGCTGCAGCCATTGTTTCTTCAAGTGGAATTGTGATTAAAAACAAATCACAGAAAAACACACATGCAAGTACAACAAGGGTATGAAGAATTTCGTTTGAGGGCTGTCACTTCTCGTGTTCTTTGATTATCTGTGATCACGTGTGCTTCCACAAGAATAAATTAGGCGCCAAATGATGCAGAAACACATTGATTACAGTTCATTGTGTGTGCCCTTGTGTTCGAGTACCCAATCTGATGACACAAGACCCTGAGCTGCCAGGAGGCTATTTTTAACCGCCTTTGAGTAACACAGAGGGAGGTGGGGGATGTGAGGGATGGCTGAAAGTGAAGTTTGAAGGAAAAAAATGCTGAAAACTCAAGGACAACAATGAAGACTGTGAAAATAAGAGAAAAGAGAGGAAAGTGTGATAGAAATTATGTATAAAAGTAGGTGAATGTTTTGTAATTGTGGAGAATTAGTCACAGTTCAAGGCTTTGAAGAGATTAGAATCAGTAGAGAGAAAAAAACGAATGGCAGAAATGAAGAAACTCATTAAAATTCATTATGATTAGCTTCTACTTTGTTGTGTTCCCGTGGAAAAAAGTTAGTGCTCTTTTTCTCATTATATATAATTATAGAGTAAAATATGGTTATCACATTTATTTATTTATTTGTTTGCCTGTCTGTTTATTTAGCTCCATGTTTGGTCTTTAGTTGCAGTCAGATTTTATGCAAAGCAACTAAGTGACAGAATTACAATGTATAATCAGCTATGCTCTGTAGTCTATTCATCCATCCATCTATTAATTCTTTGGCTTCTGCTTTTGTGACACTGGTCGGTCCAGAAATCACTATCCCCAGTGACACTTCAGCTCATTCTGGTGGTCCCCGAATCCTCTGTCCACCTCCTTGGACTCACCTTTAGGAAGTTCATTCTAACTATCTGGAATCGCGCTTCCATTCATGATCTATATGACCATAGATGGGGGTTGAAACATCGATGGATGTGGATGTGAAGTTCTTTGCTTTTTGGCTCAACTGTGTTCACAACCTGCATTATTGCAGACAAAGCCCCAATCCCTCTATTAATTTTTACACATACAGAACAAGCAGAAATTGATGGCCCGAAGATGCCAACAGAACCACATCATCTGCATTAGGCAGAAATGAGACCATGAGGTCCCCAAAGCAGACTCGCTCGTCTCCACATCCACACCATTGTATCTTGTCCAGGAACAGCACAAAAAGAATCATAAACAAGGAACAGCCTTGACAAAGTCCAGCCCACACTGAAAACAAGTTTTACTTTATGTCAAGGATAAAGGTACAGCTCTTACTTTGGTTATATAAGGACTGAATTGCTCAAGGCTCTGCAAACCTGTTGTTCCAGAACCATATGTGGTTCCTTCAGACTATCATTCTTAATAATTCTGACACGAAAACAATATCCAAAAGAGCATTATGTCTTGAAATAAATATCACAAAAAGACTAATGGTACTTCCATGTATATGAATATGTATGAAATATACTCATATGCTACTCCTAAAATATTGAAGGGTTTTTCTTTTAAATCTAAAAAGAGAAAATTAAAATGTAGTTCTTTAATGACAACTTAAAACTGATTTTGTTTTAAGTTGATTAATACTAGCTATTAATCAAGCTTGTGAAGCGTGTGTCTTATTTCCAAGAGTTAGTTTAGGTTTTGCTGCTCTTAACAAAGTTTATTTAGTAGGCGCATCCCTACCACTCCATAGTCATATAACACCCCCAACAAAAAGTCTCTTGGAACAGAGTTTTAAGCCATTTCTAGATGCATGAAAGACATGTTAATTGGACACCAATATCCCCTCAGTTATTTCGTGAGAGTAATTCGCTGCTGGTCCAGCTTGCCACAGTAAGGACGCAAATCAAAACTGAGAATACATAGTCTAGTAATAGTCTAGTTCTGCTCTGTGCGCTTGGTGTCTTTAATTTATCTAATTTCTCCTCTCATTTTCCTTCACAGGAACTAAATGTCCTGCATCCTAAAGCAAACTTCCGTCTTTGGCTGACAGCAGAAGTCCACCCAAGATTTCCCCCAATTTTACTGCAATCCAGCCTTAAGATCACTTATGAGGTTGGTGACATATAATGTAAGGCTATATGATACATGATTCTGTGTAGGGAAATGCAGATTCTGTGCAATATGCACCGAATCATGTATCCAAGCAATTTTTTTTGTCAGTTTCTATGTATCTATGCTAATATGTCTCCACTCATCCTCCAGATTGAAATGTGAACAGCATTCACATTTCTCTCTTCTGCTGTTTATACTGTGTAGGGATATGCAGAATTGCACAGCTTGTATGTGATGCATGCTTTAGTGCTCAGTGTGTTGTTGATGGGAGCCATGCTCATGGGGTTAGCTGCTTCAGCAGCCAAGCATGTTGCACCAACAGCCTCTGTCTGTCTGCTTTCTCTTTATAAGTCAGACCACTTTCTTTTTCCTCAGGCAAGCTCCTATTATTTCATGGCCAAGTTTACAGACATTGTACATATTTGCACAGATTTTTGAGTTTATCTCACTGCCAACCAACATATTAGACACATTGTTTCTTGGCTGCAAGGCAGCCGTCAGCCTTATCATTTAAAATAAAAATCAATGCTGTAAATTCTGCTAAATGACATGGCAGAATTTACAGGCTTTGTGGTATTAGGTTGCTTTTCAAGATGTGAAGTCAACCTGATGAGACTCACTTAACCTACTGGGTTAACAACACATATCCAGCAAATCTTAGCAAATTTAGTAGACGCATTAGTGTTTGTGTGAATTATCAAAACCTCCAGATGGGGCTACCAAATGCCCAACAAGGCTGATAATACATGAACAAATGTCATTGTGTACTCCTTATTGTTTTATAAATTGAACATACTGTTGGCAGATATCTCAAATATTTAAAGAGCCCATTCTAATGGCCAATTAATATAAACTGCCAAATAACAAAAACTCCTAGTTTTAAACAGCACCAAAATGATTCTGCATTCCAGGTCTCCCAGTGGTAAATACTATGAGACATCCAACAGTGACAACCTTGAATGTTTATTGCTTTACTTGATGTTTGTATTATTTTCTCATCTCAATAAAATTGACGGTTGGTAACAAATTACTATAACAGCGGGGGTTATCTGTTGATAGTAGAAACATTTTTAAGACCTTGTGGTATCTTATTTAGTGACCTTGTTCAGAGGATGTGTTTTCCTCTGTGTTTATGTTTTGCCTTTTCCTTACATTTACCAAATCAAAAAAATATATATTTTCACTTATTTTATGTCGTATCATATCCTAACCCCAATATTCGATTTGTATAGAAACTCTGAATTTTATTTATTATGAGGTAAAGAAAAATGTCCTTTTTGTCAGTAATTATTAATTGCTTTTTTGCCATCTGCAGGCTCCCCCAGGGTTGAAAAAGAATCTGCTGAGAACATATGAGTCCTGGACTCCTGAGCAGATCAGTAAAGGTTGTCTCCCATCCTTCATTCTCTTTACTTCACTTCTAAAATATTACAAAGCAAAAACTAAACAGTACTAAACAGTAATCCAGCTAGTCAAAGCCATACTCTTTGTGTCCCTTCTTATGTTTTGTTGTTATGTAACCGCAGAACAGTGCCTGCCCTTTTGTTGTACAATACACTCTGCAACGATATAACAACATGATTGTTAAAATTAGGGTACATATGACTGGGCATTGTATTTGTTTTGACTGTGAGATGCTGATGATTTTTTATGTGTAGGAGGCAATCTGGCCAGAGCCCAATCTCTATTCTGTCTGGCTTGGTTCCATGCTGTCTGTCAAGAGAGACGGAACTACATCCCCCAGGTAAAACACAAACCCAGCAGTCTGTATTGGATAGAAAAAATCTTTCCTCTTTTGTTAAAATGCCAGGCATTTCTGACGAAACAAACTGAGACTGTGATGAATCATTTAGAAAGATTTTTTTTTTGGTTTTATTGTGGTTTTTAGTATGTGCGTTCCATCTGAAAAATAAATCTAGGAGAGAATTACAAAATATAAATAAAATAGACTTATTCACCTGGTTGCATAAGTGTTCATACCCTTTGCAAATATCTTACTTATCCCACATTTAGATTTGTTTTAGGAATTAAGTCGTCTTTGGTAGAAGTCTATCAGCACAATCAATAGCATTATTTACCCATTTGCTAAATTTATTAGATTGTTAGAATGTCTCTTTGCAATATCCCTCTTCATGCCAAAACCATAATTTTCTTTCTGCAAAGTTATTTCTTTTGTTAATTTTGATATATACTTGGTATCAGAATAGTTGTTGATGCTGTTGACGTCTGTTTTTATGCCCAACATATTGTTTAAAATTGTGACTGAAAGTTCTACTTTGGTTTTATATAACATATTTTTCTACCAGGAAATATTTAATCCAGTACTAAAGGGTAATTATTTGTAAGAAAATGGTTATTTCTTTCAATTCTTGGCAGCCTCCCTGTCCGGTTTCAGTTTTGTTGTTTCATTCTAGTTTTAACTAGATGCATAACTATAGTGTTCATAATCACTGTGGACATCTTTATATGCAAACACCTGTCTGAATTTATAACTGGTTCATTTACACATATTGTCCACTCCACAAGCACTTACGGTAAATAGTTAAAGACCCAGAGGTCAGTTTTGTTTTCCTTACTGACTTCTGTAATCGTAGTTAACGTTGTGCTGGGCCTCAGGCTTCGGGGAGTCCCTTACAAAAAAATCCCATGAAAATCACATGTGATCACATGTGATTTTCATGTGATCACATGTGATTTTCATGTGATCACATGTGA